>CAMPET010000155.1:109601-131541 GCA_946803715.1 Beroe ovata | reverse complement strand
CCTTCACACACACACACACACACACAAAATACATGCTCCATTTCTTCTATCGCTACCATTAGTTTTCTCGTTTTCTCACCTTGTCCCGTCCTCGCGGATTTTCGCACCATGGTTCCTTTTTGTCTTGTTCTATGTTAGTTCTCGTGCCCACTGCTCAATAGGCAGTGCCCATTTTGCTAAAAGCTTCTGCCTTTCTCCATTTTGTCATGGTTTTGCAATGGACAGAGTTGGAGCTTGTGTGAGAAGTATAACCCGTAACCCATCGCTTGTTTATTTTCGCAATTAACGAGCAATGAGCACAACGCAATGAGCTTGAACATCCATTGTATACTGTAAGTGTAATTTCAAGTCATGACTCATGTCCGAAAATGATGAGTGCACCTATACTTCTAATAGTGATGTCATATACTTATTGATGTCAATATGTTGTGGAAAATGGGGTCTGATGTTGACTTAACTTGTCCGTTTCTACCCACTTTGCCGACTAACATCTTTACTTCAGAGTCTGAATATTTAATCAAATTGAACTCAGCCACGTGTGTTTGTGTACGTGTGTACGTGTGTACGTGTGTGTTTGTGTGCCTCTATATGTTTGTGTCTCTCACTATCTGTCTGTGTCTGTATTGTTCTGGAAGGAATGTGGCTGTATTGGTGGCAAGTGCTACCCTGTCTTTTGATTCCCATACATAATGAACTCACATGCCGTATCCAAGTCATTACACGACGAGAGCCACCATTCTGCCTAGTTTCCCGTCCCTTGAATGCCACATTTCACAGCAGATCTCCAGCTCAGTTTTTCCAGTGAATCATCAATCTATTATGAGGTTTATAACAAGTTACTAATAACTACTAATCAAGTTACTAATATATTCGTTGCAGAAAGACGCATAGCATTCCTCGCAACATCCCCAGTATTTGGGTTCTGGTGGCATTCACTCCTACTGAATTAAACCTGATTGAATTAACGTGAGAATCAATCCACATTTTCGGCCATGTTTATAGTTTTGTGTGTGTGTGTGTGTGTGTGTGTTTGTGTGTGTTTGTGTACTGATCGTACAATATGGTCTATCTCCAGTACCCACCAGCTTCCCACGGTGACTATAATTTCGTAGTTTCCCGATATAGCAAATCCTAGCCAGATTATGTATTGTTGCAGATTAGCTCGTGTATTGTAGTGTTGGTGAAACAGTCATTTCGACAATGCCTTCCCAATTTCACCGGTACTCTAAGTCTTCAACCTGTCGCAAGACCAGGCCAATAACCTGCCAGCCCGAGAGCCGGACCTCGCGTAAATTAATCTTTGTATAACACACGGTTACCGTTTTAGTCTACGTCCATATCGTAACTTGGTACAGTTCCTCTCGTAATGTGTATTATGCGGCACTTAACAACTCTATCGTGTTTACACCTCGTTAACAGCAGGAAGACAGTCAGCCAAGCTAGGTGCGCGTGGGCTGTTAATGAAGTGATAACTCGTGTTGGCGACCATAGTGTATCAATGATGCTCAAACTTATGCGTGGTGTTAATCAAATTAGGGAAAATCATGGGTTTTTGTGGTGGTGTTGGGAAAACGTAATGGGTACGGCGACATTAGTCTGATGATCACTGATTAGTAATTTCCGTCACATCATTGGGACATCAGCAGTGATTCACCATTCAGTACTTGCTCCAGATCGCTGCTCACCCTTGGATATGTCCCGGGCAGCATACTGCGGTCTGTATTCTGTCCTTCCTTCTGTCANAACACACACATACACACACAAACACAAGCCCTGCTTCTCATTACTGATTTATAACTTTCCCCTTTGACCCTTCAATAAATCTATCATCTTCCTATCTATCTAAGGGGTACTATCGATGTCTAATGAGATTATGTGTGCTTGTGAAGAGATGCATGTACTTGTGCCCTAAAATCCGCCGTAGCGTCCACCCTAAATTGAAAATCCGCCGTAGCGTCCACCCTAAATTGAAAAGTCCGCCGTAGCGTCCTCCGCCGTAGCGTCCTCCGCCGTAGAGTCCTCCGCCGTAGAGTCCTCCGCCGTAGAGTCCGGACCCCCTTCCCCTCCCCTATCCTCTTCCACTTCCCCTGTCCTCTTCCCCTGTGGGGCAAAACTCGCGTACTCTGATGGTAACTCCTCTCTCAGTCTCCCCCTTTTCACACACAGTCTGATTTGTGTCCCCCCCCAATTGGACACAATGACACTGTCTGCAGCTCACACACGTATTGTATCCGTCCTAGTTGATAGCTTGCCAGCTACCAGCTTGAGGCACTGTAGCTGCTGGTCCTGGGAAATATATATGGGGCAGACTCTGCATATTGGGACAAGCTCCGTTGATTCCATACGACAACTATTACCTACTACTTCTTCATATAAAGAAGTCACTGGTCAGACTGCCCCTCGAATTAAATTAGTGCCTAATTAATGACATACATATAGCTGGGGTTATAATGGGGGAGTCTGAATACGCGTGTTTCCGTGTTATAGTTGGTCATGATCCCACGGTCAAAAACATGACAGGTATCCATGGTCATCGCAGCGTGGTACACGTTGTTCAATATAATTTAATTTCAATTCTGGAGACCCAAAGTCGTCGGAGTTTTAGTATGTGTGTGTGTGTGTGACGTTTATATTCGTCAACTTGCGACATTCTTTACTTGATCATGTTTATTGTTAACCTTGCTGTTGATATTCAAGGGGTGGACCAGTTTTTGGACTAGTTTTGTATTATCATTTGGATTATAACCTAGTTTATCTACAACTGTCTCAATATTACCATATTGACAGCAGAATGAAAGTGTTATCGATCATTGGTTTAGCTGTCATACTCATTCAGTGCGAGGTAACCAGAGAATCCGATGTGGTACACTACCTATATCACACACTACATGATACGTCTTCACACACGAAATCACACATTCACACATTGCGTGACACTATTTTTCAGGGAGCGAGGAAGAAACTACTGAGGACCCTTCCGAAGTTCAAGAAGCAGAACGACGAGACTCTCAGTGTGAGTGTACCATTTTGTTGTGCGTGTGTGTTTTGCGTGACTGTCTGTATGTGTTTTTGTGTGTGTGTTTGTGAATGTGTTCGTGAATGTGTTTGTGAATGTGTTTGTGAGTGTGTGTTTGTGTAATTGCAGATTGATTGCAGCACAATAAGACTAAGAAGTAAGAGTCACAAGATAAGGCCATAAGGGCCCAAAGTGAAATTGTTCCTGGATACATAGAGGATTGCACACACATTGCCCACATGATTTCACATCAGAATCCTGTTATTGTTGATATGAGACGTTGGATAATAACTGCTATTTTAACAAGATACTTTGTGCACGTGCATGTTACCCAACATAAATTCTCTGATTTAAAACGGGGCAGTGTATTGTCTTACACAGTCGATAAGTAGCCCACTCCTGCATGATACTGGTCACGAGGCTCTATCCTCATTGGTCAGCCATATGAGATATGGATTCTCATTGGTTGTGAAATGTGGTCATATATGTGGCGGAATTAAGGTGGTCAAACACAAACGTGTTCGGTGGTTGAATTTGAGAAAAAAGCACGGAAGGAAATTTGATAAAATTGATAATAGTGGTCAGACAGCATTTCATTCACGAGGCTTGAGTCAAGAATGAGCATTTTTGGTTACACATTCTAATTTGGTTAATGAATGGATGAAAAACAACGCCTTTCATGTACTAGGACCCCCTAATCTACCAAACTAAGGATCCAATTCCAAACTTATAAAACACACTTATAAAACGTAATTCATCTGATCTGATAGAATCTATTCAATGTTATCATTATATTCGATGCACATTTAAGAACCTATCTTTTTAGAGGCAGAAGCGGCGTTTGATTTGGAATTGCAAAGTTAAGAGACACGTTGTTGATATTGATTGTGATTATTACGATAAAGAGGTCAGTAGAACATTCCCCATGCCACCAAATCTGTTCAATTCAAAAATTTGTGTCAATGAAAATATGTTTTCCATGTGCTTGTTTTTCAAGAAAATGTTTATTTCTTATCATGAAAATCGATGCATTTTCTTGATGCTCCGCTGACCTCATTTATTCGTAGCGATATAGCGCTTTGAATTTTAGTATTTTTCTCATTATCTATGTTTTAAATGGACAATTTAATTGAAATAGCTGATTATTTGAGTGTGATGCATGATAAAATAATAATTGCATGATGATCTCGTAGGATTTGTTTCCAAAAAATGATTGGAATAGTGATTTAACCCTAAACTAAGCCATGAAACATTTTCTTTGTAGTCCGCGATTCTGTGTGTGTATGAACATCAAGCACTGCTATGTACTATTTGTCTCACTGCACCACTGCACTACACCAATACACCACTGCACCACTGCAGTGACCACCATATCGCACTGGGCACTGCACTACCACTGCAGTTGTTACAATCTACATATACCCGCAGGGAGAAGTGATAACATCTGAAGATGAACTCCTGATCAATCCTAGTCGGTCTTGGGCTCAGTTTATGAGCCAAAACGAGGATGAGGGAGGGGCTAGTGAGTTCGAGAGAGACTTTGGTATCGCAACTAAGAGTACTGGCAGTGAGGTAAGAATAAGATACTGTGTGTATAAGTGTATGTGTGTGTTCGTGTCTCTGTGTCTCTGTGTGTGGTCTCTCTGTCTGTCTGTCTTTCCCTCTGTCTGTCTCTAAGTCTGTCTGTCAGTCTGTCTCCAACTGTTGTCCTAGTTGATCTGTAACCTTCTGGTAGCAAGCAACAGATCCCGCTATTTCAGCGTTTGAACTCAGTGGAAGTCATTGCTGGACCACGTGGTCCCCGGGGACCACCAGGCATCCTGAAACTGGAGGAGTTTACAAACGCACTCCAACTCCTCAGAGGCAAGCTTAGTTTGGCTGTAGTTATTTCAAAATTCTAATTAGGGGACGCGAATGATTTTCTTTTTTAGGTGAAAAAATTGATACATTAACTCTTGAATTGTCGATTTTACATATCAGCATATTCAAAAGTCCAACCATTCTGTGTATCACCGTCACTGGAGCTAATCATCACAACATTCCCACCCTCTACCGCTAGATGTTGCACACCCCCGTCGCCGCTATGTGACAACCTGCAGTCTGTTGGCGTCATGACATTGTCACCATTCCTCTCCACAAAGTCTGTCCATGTGACGTCATTATTGAGCACAAACGCGCTGTCCGTCATGATTTCTCGTCCATGCCATCTCAACCTGACAATACTACTCTTCTTACTCACCAGGAATTGTTTTAGTTTACTGCCTTTGTTCGACTGCAGAGGGTCGGGTAGTTTACTCGACCAGAACTCCCAATTCCCAGATAGCCCCAACTTGAACCTCTGCTCGAGCGATGTCGCATTGTCATATCGATCAGCCATGCTCAGTCCATATCCATCCAGAGTCAGCACTTTCCCTGAAGCTTCATTGGACAGCACACAGTTATCCAGATACCAATCTCGCTTGTTCTCAGCCTCAAACCTCAGGGCAATGTCTCGTATCGTACCGGACACCTCGACCAGTCTGTTGTTCACAAGGTGCACTTTGGGGTTGTTGTAGTATATCAGCCTCGCATAACTAGTGAAGAATGCAGCCGCTTTAGCTCTGCTTGCTGTTGTCATCACTTTGTATTGTTTCTTCTTCCTCCTGATCCCTATGTATTTCCCGGTAGCTACGTGTTTAAGATAAATTACCATCTGTGTCTTCTTGAATGCTTTGATTGGTCCAGCTGCACCTTTCCCAAATTGTGATACCAGTTCGAATGTGCCCAGTGATGCAGCTATCACTCCTTTGCAAGCAGACCCAAGGAAAGAACATTTGTTCTTGGCAAGACCCCAATTCTTGGTATCGTTCAGACTCACCCCGTATTCTTCCTTATCGACTAACTCCACTTCAGACTCATCTACTCCTCCCTCGATCTCCGTATAGAAAGCGTTAGCCCTGTCCAGGTCGTAATGGACCACCGGGTAAGCCCCCTTGTTTGAAATAGCCCCAGCACAGAGCGACCCTCTAGGGGTTACCCAGGTCCCGTTATTGAACGGACCCCACTTTTTCGAGTAGTTTTCCTTCACAATGAGATTAGTATCGGAGTACCCCACAACAGAGTTAGCGTGACCACACCCCTTCCCACAGAACTCGCCCTCAGCCCGGGTGTTCCTGTTGAAACACGTGGTGATGGGACCATCCTGAAGTGCTGCTATGAGGTCGGCCTCGCTGTAAAATCGCCTTGCTCCCGCCACGAAAATATGCTGGTCATGGAGAGCATTGGTGTAGTTATAGGGGTGTGTCCGTCCGCACTTAGCATCGCACGAGTTGTCAGCCAGACACTTCCTTCTTGTGTAGGGTATCTCTGTTTCCGGCGTCACTCTGCCACTCAAACGGACAATGTTGCAAACCCTGTAGGGTTGTGCTCCAGTACATGGCTTCCCCCGACAGTTCATGAAGTCCTGTATGGAGTAGGGGATGTAATTCTCCGACACAATGGCAGCTCTTGCCTCCAGAGCCTGAGTGCCGGATATCCAGCCACATGACCCGCACCCCCCTTGGTAAATGGTGGGATGGACCACGCCCTTGTCCTCCCAGTTAATAAAGTGAGGATAGTCCGCACTGTCCTCCTCAGAGGAGAGCAGCAGGGAATCCCCGCTCTCCTCATCCTCCATTTCATGCTCTTCTGCTGATGCAATGAGTTCTAACTCGGAGTAGAGGATGTCACTGTCCGATGCAGAGCTCAGCGCAGTGTTGTATGTATCCCTAGAGTTCATCAAGTCGTCAAGGTCCACTGAGTCATCATCAGCTAGGCTATCCACGAGCTCAGTAAATGTTTTGAGAGGGAGTGCTGCTCTGTATAGGACCAGGATTACACACAGACTCAGACTCTTTGTGATCATCATGGTGATTTGGGGGGCAGACTTGGCGGTCAGACTGGTTTTATAGAGTTTCAATCAGAGACAGGAGGCGTGAAAAGTTTAGACCAACAGATCGAATTTGACACTGATGTTCGAAAATTGACAGCACACGCCTTCTAATATGTTCAATGAGACAGTTAAAATGGTGTAATTTTGGCACTCTGAATAATATATCATATGCCAGATGTTTGCATTGATCCAATGCAAGTCGGAGACATGAAAGTTGCATTCATGGGTAACGCACTGACTGCATTTAGCAACAGATGTTCATTATTGTACCATGAGTAAAAGTTACAACTATGTCGCACAGCCAAAGACATCCCGAGTTCTTGCAGCAAGACGACTTTGCCAGGACATCGCCCTGAAACAGTTTCATGAATCTAATTCTGGACGGGGGGTAGGCCCCAATGAGTAATTGCACAATCACCATGTTGTCAGTGCACTGCACTAACAACACGATGAGAACTGTACTCCGCCAAGCTCCAGTGACAGCAGTAGGAAATTCTAATAAGGCAAAATAACCGCAGAACGGTCTCTTGACCTACTTGGACAGATGGCCTAAACAGCAGTTTTAGGCGTTTGGCCAAATGTCCAGTTAGGCCAAATGACCTAGAATTCTGTGGCACAACCCACTATTACAGTTACACCCCAAATTACAGTTACTCAACTGTACAGTCATTTTCATCACACACCAAATCTCCCAGAAGTGGACGGTGAAGTGAGGCGAGGACGAAAAGGACGTTACAGATCAGGTGGCCCAGTCCTGAATGTGGTCTTTAGTCACAGTACTCGCGATGTTGATGCTGAGGAGAGTGCTAACTTTGCCACGGATACTGCATCCAGTACTCACGCTGCCGGCTTCTTTGGAACTCTCAAAGCTGACCTCTACCTTCAGAGACTGTCCAGGATTCAGATCAACAATTTCTTTAAGCCTAAGGTTTGCTGGGTTTGCTAATTGCAATTCCAAACGTTAAACACCTGCAGCAAATAGAAATTGATAGAATAGAACTTATAAATTTCCACACCACCAATAAACATTGTAAGTATATTGCTAACATTGTAAACATGTGGATAACAGAGAACTCTGCAGGCGTCCCTCAACTCGTTCAGTTTTAACCGAGGCGGGGCATTTGATCACAAGTCGGGTGCTCTCATGTCCCCAGTGACAGGCGTGTACATGGTCTCAGCCACTATCAACCTCATGATGATGACAGTGGAGATGGAGACTCCTGGATACGAGGACTATATCACGGGAAGAATCTGTCTGGATGACTACTGTCACTCTTGGTAAGTATGACTTACATGATATTGTGCTCTGGATATCAGTGAGGCAATTCTCAGCCTGAATTCTCAGTGGAAACTGTCACTCACCGTCTCACGGTGAATTGTCCATTCAGGGCACTGGAAACCAGAGTCCCGGTTTTACTGAACAAATTCGCAAATCTGAAAATCGACGGTCTAGTCAGGATAGAGGTATGGGACGTCGAGAAGTCGTCACTTTCATAGAATTGGTTTTTCAGATCATGTTAATATTCTCTAACCATCTTTCTCTTCCCAGGCGGGAAACAAAGTGTTCCTGTTTGTCGAGAACAACTCGGGTGTGAACTTCAAGATACTGCGAAGTTCGTGTTTCTCTGCGCATGTGGTCGGCCCCACAGGTTGAGAAAAGAGTGCAGTATCTCCGGATAGTACGGACTGGTAACAAGCGTGTCATAGATGTGAGCACGCCAATTTGAGCTGATGAAAAACGAAGAACTTTAACTTCAAGATTTAGAGAACATCGTGATCAAAAGAACTTTTATTCCTGATACCACGATGTTTTAGATATCAGATATATTTATAAGGTTTGAAAAATCTTCATTTGCGCCCGCTCTGAACGAAAGAGAAAGAACATTGTACTGGAAACTGGTGGTGTTCAAGCACTTAATGTCATGCGTTATGCAGTGTTCCGCCGTTAGATCACCACATATTATTCAACACAAAAGATTCGCTGTAAATCCCATTTGCATTGAGGAATATGATGAATGATGATAGCTTGTTCATTTTTAATGTTTTTTATTCCTGATTCTCAGTGGAGACTGAGCAGAAGCTGTTGTGATACAGTTACACTGATCCAATTCAAGTTGAAGTGACTGTAAGAATGGGATATGTCGCGGCATGAAGTTGTACGTACAATTACATGTATTTGTACTTGTAGCAATTCCGCATTGAATTATTGTAATTCTCGTAGGATTACATTTACTGATACTCCCTACCTTGTAGGATTTCACCCTACCCTTGCTGGCGGGATTTTATCCCTGGCAAGCCGCAAGGGGCGGATTGAAAATCGGGGCGGATTGAAAATCGCGCGCACCGACGGTAGGGTAAAATCCTACAACTCCCTACCAGTACCTATATACCAGTACCACTGTACCATCGCTAATCGCTGGTGGGATTTTAGTTTTTTATGCCCCAGGTGCAACATCTAGATCTTCTGCGCGCGTTGAACTTGAAGGACGACGAAGGTTTTCTTTACAATTACACCAAAGCCTTGTCAGATGTTACCTGACCTGTTTCTCGCGCGCCGAAACAGGCCTGTTTCGGCCTTCGATGAAGGCGCGCGCGCCGCGCGCGAGAAACTGAGGTCAGATAAAATCTGACAACCAAAGCCTACTTCAGCCATCAATGGAGGCCAGGAGAGCGCGCGCAATTTTGCGCGCCGCGCAATCAGCAATGTCGCAATGAAATTCTCCATTTTTGTGGAAGGGGATTCCCGAGAAGGTCTACGCTTCTGGTTAAAGAAAATTGTGCTGCTATCACATGCCCAACACACTCAGTAAGTGCAAGTGTTTTGTAGGATTTTACCCTACCGTCGGTGCGCGCAATTTTTATTCCCCCCGACGAATACAGAATAAAATCACGCCAGCAAGGGTAGGGTGAAATCCTACAAATAAGTGTTCTGCTAGCCCAATGGTTTGCTGAGGTATGGTGAACTTGAAAAAAGTCAGGCGCTCTGATGTAGTTATAGATTTTAATTCAAATCACTATTCAGTTCAGTTTTGTTATTCAATTTGTTGGACTTAACAAGTTGGACTTACAACAGTAATTACCACCTTCAATTTTGCTAATAACTTGATGANTCGCGGCTTGCATCAGCGGTCTAGCATCGCCAGACAAAGCATGTTCAATTGTTCATAATTCAATGGAGGCCAGGAGACGCGCGCAATTTAAAAACATAAATTTGCGTGCCGTGCAATCAACAATGTCGCAATTAAATTCTTTATTTTTGTGGAAGTGGTTCATTATAGACAGACTTAGAGACTTTTAAGTAATGATCATGATAAATTGCACAAACCAGACTATTTGAGTATTTGATGAATGAAACAATCAGTCAACAAAGATTTGCAACAATACTGTTCCTAAGAGGGAAGCTTTTTATGAAATACAGGTTAATTCAAGTCTTAAGTTGAGTTCTTCTTAATCCAATGTAGCTGTAGATTAATTTAATTCAAATCACTATTCAGTTCAGTTTTGTTATTCAATTTGTTACCATCATAACTGTGGTATAAAGCCTTCATCATCTTGTTACAAGGATGGCTCATATTGATCAAAACAACTTGAGAGCCCTTTTTGCTTTCTGGTAAGTTAGTTTTCTGCCTCTTTCAGTTTAAGAGTTATCAGTTAGGTATTCTGTCTTATATGATTAATGCTAGATCATTCTCAGGTTGTTTGGGCTTTGTAACAACTTTGGATATGTTATAATGCTATCTGCAGCATATGATCTGATTTCAGTGAGTAACATTAATAGTGTAGATTAATTAATCCTCAAAAAATTTTTCATAAATGTATAGAATGCTTAATAAGATACTTGAAAATTGTTGTCAGTGAGACAAATCTAGTGTTGATTCTAAGATAATAGTCTTGTATTAAATACTTTCAGAATGGAAGTNAAGTGTGATGGTTCATACCATAAATTCTTATCTTATCTTATCTTATCTTTATTTGTTACCAACATAACTGTGGTATTAAGCCTTTATCATCTTGTTACAAGGATGGCTCATATTGATCAAAACAACTTGAGAGCTCTTTTTGCTTTCTGGTAAGTTTGTTCTCCGCCTCTTTGAGTTTAAGGGACTTTATTCAGTTATCAGTTAGGTATTTTGTCTTATATGATTAATGCCAGATCATTCTCAGGTTGTTTGGGCTTTGTAACAACTTTGGATATGTTATAATGCTATCTGCAGCTTATGATCTGATTTCAGTGAGTAACATTAATAGTGTAGATTAATTAATCCTCAAAACATTTTTCATAAATGTATAGAATGCTTAATAAGATACTTGAAAATTATTGTCAGTGAGACTAATCTAGTGTTAATTCCAAGATATTAGTCTTGTATTAAATACTTTCAGAATGGAAGTGACAGTGATTCCAAATACTGTGGATCTAAATCAACTGGTGTAAGATAGATTTATCACTAATTATGCAATTTATTTGACTGATGTTAATTCCTTGTCCCTAAAGTATGATGCATTCTTATCTGATGCAAGACTTTTCAGCCTATTCTTTTGGCGGATGTATTGCCATGCTTGGCTATAAAGTTGATTGCGCCAACTTTCATCCAAAAGATTCATTACAAGTTTGTGATTCAGATTGTAACAGTATGCTACTGAAACTAATTTAGAAACATCTATAAACCTTAACTGAAGGATTGCTGTTCATCAAATTTGGATTAATATTTGCAGTGTGAAAGTCACTGCAGCAGTTGCTACTTCCATTGCTTCTTTTGTCACTGTTGCCAGCACCACCAACTATTCTCTCATTCTGTGTGGTTAGTTCATTCTTGTATAAAATTGTTCAGCTAACTTGCACTTCTTCATCCTTATTTATATCCCTTGCTGTTCTTTCACAGGTGTGGCTCTTGCTGCATTGAGTAGTGGCATTGGAGAGATAACTTTCTTAGCACTGACCTCACATTTTGAGAAGTAAGTTTTCAAGCCTTATCTTGTTTGGGTTCTGATGAGTCAATATGTGGAATTATTGATGACAATCTAATCATCAAATCTCATCTGATACTTACAGGGGAGTTATCACAGCCTGGAGCTCTGGTACTGGTTTTGCTGGTATACTGGGAGCAACTCTTTACCTTGCACTAACTCTAGCACTGACTCCATCTCAAACCATATATCTCATGATTGTAGTCCCTTTTATTGAACTTATTGCGTTAGTGATGAGATGCCCCAATGAAAAGCCTGATCCCCTTTCTTAAAACTTCATCATAATTTTAGTTTGATCGTATGAATTGGCTACTTTATTCCATCATTATTTCTCCTGCAGATACTGGCTCATACTGGTTCGACCAGCAACGCTCAATGAGCCAGAAGGAGGGTTCCAGCCTCTTTTAGAGGAAGAGAGTGAGGGAGAAGCCCAAATCTCTGAGCCAGTAACTGAAGCTTCTTCACCAGGATCATGCACCGCCGTGAAAGATGCAGTTGCAAAGTTCGGAAATGGAGTCATGGTATGCACTGTCTGACATGACATAGTGTAGCTAGGGTGGCAGATCAAAATTTTTAGTTTCTGGTGGATACAAGGTTATGCAATGTTCGCAGGAACTGAAATACTACATGGGATCCCTGTTTTTGGTTTACGCTAGCGAGTATCTTATCAACCAAGGGATGTTCGAGATAATGTGGTACAAGAATGCTCCATGGTCTATGGATATCCAATATCGAGTGTGAGCACCCATACTTTAGACAGTGGTTTTCACCTGCGGTTTTCGGAAGGATCACGGGCCGAAGCATTTTAGGCTGTACAACACATTTCCTGCTGTTAATGTTCACCAATTCACTGCACACAGGTACCAAGTTCTCTACCAAGTCGGTGTGACGATCTCGAGATCTAGTGCTAGTTGCATTCACTTCTCCAACATTCACATATTCAGTATCCTACAGGTGAACCTTCATGATAGTCTTTATTTCCAAACAAGAAGTTATCCAGCGTGCACACGTATACAATAGTACAATATACAATCATACCTATGAAACGTTATGTATATGTATTATATATACCTAATACGTGACATACATTACGTTCCATTCCATCCCCAGTTCTTGAATTTGATCCTGTTCGCTTGTGAGGCAAGGTATGCGTTTATCCCATCAATCTGGATCACATTGGTTCTCATTTTGTACGAGGGACTGCTCGGAGGTGCGACATACGTGAATGCTTTCTATAGCATCTACCTCAAGGTGGGTTTGTGTGCGTGTGTGAGTGTGTGTGTGAGTGTGTGTGTATGTACTGGGTTGGTGTGGGTGTGTGCGTGTGCATTTGTANTGTGTCTGTGTGTCTGTGTGTCTGTGTCTGTGTGTGTAACCTCCCCAATCCCAGGTACCACACTATAGGAGAGAGTACGCCCTTGGTCTGGCCTCCGTGTCAGACAGTCTGGGTATTGTACTCGCTGGTGTGTTGGCAACTGTCATACACAATTACATCTGTCAGTTCCGGCTGTAATGAGTGCATCACTGAGTCAAATAATGGACAGTTTGATTAGTTGATGTATTGTTTTTGATAATTAACGATGATTTTGTGACATAGGTACGACATTTCATTCATTAACTTCCGTTTCATAGATAATTGTGGGGTTTTTATTTTGTTAAAGCCAGGGAAATTATGATTGAGATTTCCAATAATTGATTGTTTTTACCGTATTGAATGTAAGATAATTGTAGTTTTCATTATTTTCAAAGCCTCGTATGATTTAGAAATAAGCTGCAGAGGTAATCGATTCGAAACAATTGAAAAAACTCTAACAAGTGTCACATCATAACCACACTTTCTAATACGTAGTACCAACCAACGAATGCCTCCTTGACTGATCACTGGGCACAAAAACTTGCTGTTTCTCATCAAACTTGTGATGTCCCCACTGTTCGTCCCCATCGTTCCTCGCAGATTATTCTAGAAACATATTCGTTTTATCCTCTTCTCTCCTGAAATTCTCTGATATTCTAAGACTTGTACAAATCAGGACAGCTGCAAAACAGAGACAAGCCAGAATCAGACCCATATCTGAAAAGATGAAAAGAATGAATTGGTTTTCAATGACGTAACACGGTGATGTTCATCTAATTACGTCACGTACATGGTCACAGGAGTACGTGACAGTCATATCGACTGAACCTGGGTAAGAGAAGTAGTCGGAGATAGTTCCTGCCAGGAATGAACCCAGATAGTAGAATGTGAACACAGTTATGGTCCATATGCTCGTTACCCTTGTGGTGATGGCAGGCGATAGCTCCCCTGTTTTGTCCTCCTGAATGGGTGCAGACTTATTGTACCTATGTCCCCAGACATATGTCCCCAGACCATGAACTCGATACTTAGTTTAAACTGGTTATCATGTCCGCCACACCTGTATTTGAATGAGAGTCCTCAGACCCGACAATGCAAGGAGAGGGTCCCCTGTTCCGGCTATGAATGCGCCAGGAATCGCCAACACTGGTGCCAGATCATACATTGGCATGGTGGGCTGAGGGAAACATATCAGGATACCCATGCAGACGGAGAATGAACCGAGAATCATGATCGAAGTGGGCCGTAGGATCTCTCTTTGGAGCAGGTTGCCACAGAGAAGACTGCTGGTTGCCATGCCAACTGACACGAGCGTGGATACCATGCCCCCGTAGGAGATAGTCTTGTGGAACTGTGTGTGTAGGAAGGGAGTGATGCTAACCTGGGAATTGAGGGGGGAGTTACGTAGATGTGGGAGTTAGGTAGTTTGGTGAAGGGTGACTGGTGATCATCTATCATCTCGCTAACCTGTAGTGCTCCATAGTTACTTTTCACTAGGATGATTGCTAATAGTGGTATCGCCAGTTTCCATGATAGCTTACTGTTCTCCATATTCAATGAATCGGAGTCTGCAGGCTTCTTCTCACTCAACAGGTAAGGCTGACTGTTGGGTAGGACAAACAGCATCGATATACCACTGGCTAGAATCAGAGAAGAAGCGAAGAGATATGGTGTCAGGTAGCCGAAATGATCGTACAAGTAACATCCAATAAGCTGCGACAAGCCGTGGCCAATGTAGCAGCCCATGTTGAGTATCCCTAGTACTAGATCAAAGTCCTGCTTCAGGTTTGCATTGACGAAGTCATACGCTATGATAGCAATGGGGAAGTTGATGCACCCAGTTATGATCCTCAGACATCCTGACAGAATGACTACAGGTGTGTTGCTCGGGATGTAGTATACCAGACCAGTGGAGAGAGCTATGAGAAACCAAATACCGGAGAGTCCGACCAGCAGGTACCTACTGTTCCTGACAAGTCTCATTAGCCGCTCTGCAAGTGTGGAGGTGAATGCTATGAGACAGCCAACAAATGTGCTGCCTTCCATCAGACCAAACACTTTACCAGGGACTCCTCTTATGGAAAAGGAATGGACGAGGAAGCCATATCTGATGGAACTGCATGTAGATAGCGCTAGAAAGTTCATGGTAAGGGTGGCAATGATCAGCCACTTTCGGCGGTGGCTTAGCGGCTTATCGGTTCCAGCCAGCAGTGGTGAATCTGAGGGATTGAGATGTCAAGATGAATTTATTCAAGTAATATTTCATAAGAATGTACTAATGTAATTCAGATGTTCTACTTGCCCTCATATGACCGGTCAAATTCCAAATCAGGCATCGTCACAGATTGATCTCAATACAAAACGACTAGCAAGCTCAAGTCATAGAGACACAACCAAAACACACAAAAAGTCACTATCATTCATTGCATGGTATCATATCATAATATGAATGTCTTATCTATAATTGAGATAAGTAGGTATGTGCCGAAGTGTATATGTCGCGAGCTGATCGCACAATGATGATTGATAAACAATTTAATTTCTTGAATTGTGGCATCAAACCTAGCATTTGAGGAAAGTTGATCACTGAAAAACATATTCTACAATTTTCTTATTTTTCCTTCAGCTACGAATTCTGACAATAAAGTTAGTTTTGCGATTGACAATGCCCCTGACTAACATATTCAATATCCATAAGGAATGGCAGCTGCTCTGTGTACCCGTGTCCACATCCTCTCCCTCCGGTATCTACCCTGTCTGACAGTCCCACACTTTGACAGACACCTGCCACGAGAATACCACGCCCATCTCCCGGGACCAGAGCAGGGACAGCTCAGCGTTCCTCATAGATCATTCAGCACACAATATACTGAGTACAATTCGAGTCGGGAATCACGATTAGAGGAGTCAGATGACGATCAAGACGTAGAATCAGACTCTGAAAAAGAAGGAAGTGAAGGCGAAGAGGAGAGCGATCTGCTCATACCTGCAGAAATAAAATGGAAATTCTTTAAACAAAAGTTGAATAAGGAACAGAAAATTCGTTATCTCCAGTTCAAAGACGATGTTCACAAGTAGGTAGTTTCTATTATGGGTTGAGAGGGGAGTGTTTTCATGAACTCGTAGCTATCGTTCTTCATAAAAATGAACTTTGTCAAACCTGAACTGTCTGTGCAATACCGAACGAAGATGTCTCAGAGTTTACCGTCGATGTTTTGCATTTTCAGTCTCAAGAATGACGGTTCTGCCGCGGACATGAGATCACGTTTCCATCTCTACATGGCAGAAAACCCTAAATCTCACTACATTTCCAGCCAAGTCATCAAACTTATGTCGACCAAGTTTGCTCTGGAGGTTAGAAGCCGTGGCATACGGTCTGCAGACTAATGAACTAAGTACTCTTTCATGCGCTATCCCGATGAACTCGAAATTCTATGACTCTCGCTCTCTGCTATTTCATAGGGTAAAGTAGAGTGGTGTGACGAATTAGTGAAGTTGTGTTGGAAACTTGGCCGGGATCAATACGGGAGACAGAGACATGAAGCAGACTTGCTCGCTCTGATCGTCAACAACTACTTGCTCTCACTCACCACCTCACAAGACAGGGAAACGGCTGTCAAGGTTAGTAGGCAAATCGCGTGGTTTCGAAGTGATACTGTAGTCTTTGCCCTTTGGCCATGTTTGTATTAATGATGTGTTTTTGAGTGCCTGTGGACTGTAGAGCGAGGGTTGAAAAATCATGTCATGTTGTTCAGCATTTCCGCTCTTTCACCAACACCATTGAAAAACCCATGCTGTGTCATTAACCGATCCAATCTTCAGTTGGCACTGCAGTTCCTGGACAAGGCTAAGAAACGGCCAGACTCCGTCCATCCAATAGTGAAGAGAACACTGGGAAATGTACTTCGTATCCTGGGACTATTTGAAGAGGTGAGTATTCTCACAATTACTGTATATACTGCAATAGAGAAAGCACCATGTTAAGTAAGAGTTACATGATTCTCTGTCAAAAGTCTGCAAATATTGGGGGAAAATTCCACTCTATCTTTTCCCAGATAGATGCGTCGCTTGCCGAATCCTCCGTCACGCCCCTCACTCTGCAAGCGTTGTTAGACTCGCTTGACAAGCGGCTCCGCACTGGCAGGAGGGAGGAAGCAGGAATCATGATGGAACAACATCTAGCTACCAGCAGTTCCGGAGAGAGGATTATCAGTACAGATGACTATGCTATGTTGGTGAGATATAAGAGAGTTGAGCTATACTTTGATGTTCATGATATCGATATTGTTAATTGTTTATCTGTACTTTGTACCTATAGAGCTATAGTGACAAGTACCATTATCGATCATATTGTGAGCAAGCCTACATACGTCTCTATTCTCTAGGCTAAGGTTGTGTCAGGATTATACAATGCCCCAGCATACAAGCAGATAGCACAGTTCTGCAGCTGTACCCAGGGGAGTCTGAAGAATTTCAACCATATACCAGTTCCCATGGGTAAATTCTCGTCACTCTGCAAGAACTATGAATTGGTTCTCCACATTGCCAGAGAAAGGGGAAACGATAAACTTATTCGGGTTAGAGTTGTTCATGATAAGTTCATGATATACGAGTGTTTAAACGTGGTAGGTAACCAATAAACCTAGTAGATAAGTGTTTGGTCATTATTTGAACCATTCCCTAAGGAGAGTGATCTCTGATAGCCACCCCACTCACTCAGATAGTAGGAGGCAGAAACGGCTTGTGCAGGCAACTGGAATACGCCTCGTCACAGGAATATGTCATGATGGTACAGTATATAGCACAACTGTGTAGCGAGTATGGCATAGGCATGGACAGACCTTTCTGGAACTATCTCTTCACAAACTTCTTCTATTCGGTAAAGTAGCATTCTATTCGGCATTGGTGGTTGAACATATCACCTAAATCTTACAAATGAACAGTACAGTGAACCCTCTGAAAGATTTTCACATCACTATATTTAACACACTACCTATTATCATGAAAAGCACTCTCACAGAGCATGATACCATGTGATTACGGAGAGTTCCGAACACTGTCCCAGTGTCTCCGTGTCTACCCTCTCACAACTGCTCTCTGGTGTCGGATCATCACCTCCGCTAAGCTACACCAACTTCCTGATATCTACTCTGACCTGCGGCATGTGGTGGGTTACATTCGCTCTCTTGATGATATCTCTATACTTGCCCCCGTTTTGTTGAAGTCTTAAGCTTCTTTAATCAAGACTTGAAGTAATGTTCTTACCTTTGTTAGGGACTCGGTAGGTACCTACGGTTAAATCAAAGATTTTCGTCTGAAAATTTCAAAATTCCCCATTAATTGATAGTCTCCACGACAGGGAATGATGGATGACCACATCTACACCTCCTTGGTAAACAGAACTCGCGACACAGACTTGCTGTCAACAGAGCTAGCAGAGTTAGGGGAATTCTGCTCTTTCATCACAGAGGAGAAAATTTCATGAAACTCTCCTTGATAACTGCCGTGTTGAAATATGTTTATGGGGATTGAGATGGTTGCATTTTGGAATTTGAACTAATTTTGTACTTTTCACAACTGATGTTTATTGTTTTACGTAAATGACACTTAATCATAGATCAACTGTGTTGCTTACTCCAATCTAATACAATCTATTAATCTAAAATATAGTGTTTTGTGTTGGTAATTCGATTATCATTCGATTATCATTACCATACGGTATGGATGATAACTAACACCCACTGAATCTCTATAGGTTTACAGAAACCATGGCCGAGAAAACAACGGCCCAGTTATTCACACAAATCAAAAAGCTAGGCCAAGAGGGGCTCTTCCAAAAAGCATTACCTCTTGTGATAGAGGTCCTCAAGAAGGACCCAAAGGATATCGATGCTCTGAAATGTAAGGTTGTGTGTCTTCTGAAGCTGGACAAGTGTAAGGAGGCGTATCACGTCATGACCACTGACAAGGAGTTACAGAAGTTAGCCATGTGGCATGAACGTGCGTACTGTCTGTACAGAATGAACAAGCTGGAAGACGCACTCACTGAACTCAACAATGCTGAACCATCACCAAAGGTAGACGATCTCTTTGCACAAATTTACTACAAGCTGGAGCAGTATGAGAAATCTGTAGAAGTCTACAAGACACTGATAAAGAACACACTGGATTCTAACTCTGATGAAAGAGAATCCAACCTTGCTGCTGCTCTCGCGTCTTCAGCTTCCTTCACATCCAAACCAGCCAAGTGGTTTCCTGTTAAGACCAATACCTATGAGTTGTGTTTCAACGCTGCTTGCCATAGTCTCGCAACTGGGGATTTCGATTCAACTGAGTCAAACTTAGATAAGGCAGAGAAACTTTGTCTCAGGGAATTTGAAGATGACGAAATCGAGGCAAAGTCCGAGTTGGCTCCAATACAGGTAATGAAAGGATTGTATTTGCAGAAATGCGGGAAGGTGAAAGAAGCTCTTGAACTGTACAACCAGGTTCTCAAAGAGAAACATGGTGATCCACAGACCTTGGCAGTAGCTGCCAACAATATAATCTGCATCAACAAGGATCAAAACATGTTCGACAGCAAGAAGAAGATTAAAATTGCAAGCAATGACACTGTAAACAAGAAACTGGTATCACACCAGATTAATGCAGTTACATTCAACTCGTGTCTCCTTAGCTTCTATACCAACCAACTGGAGCAATTCAAAAAGAAGAGTGAGCAGTTGAAGTCCACAGGGAGTCCTCTTGTTCCACTCCTTCTTGCAACTTACTACACAAAGGATAAGAAGTGGGACCTTGCTCTGGAGATCCTTAGAGAGAGTGACTCTCAGGAAGAGCTGATACTCCTCACCCAAGCCGAGCTTCTCAAGCAGTCAAAGCTGTATGGTGAATGTGCTGATACGCTCAAGAAGGAGCATTCATTTTCCAACAACCCTGCTACAATTGGCTTGATCGCATCATTGATCCTCCTGAGTTATGGAGAAGAGGAAGCTACTGAATATTTGTCTGGTGCATTCGAGGTCATCAGACAATCTGGGAACTATTCCAATGACAAGATAAACAACTGGATGCTTGATTGTTCCAAGTTTGAGCTAGCATACAACATGCCACAAAAAGCAGCTGAAACCTTGGAGCAGTTGTTGAAAGATAACCCATCTAACATCAAGGCCCTGGCTCTTTTGATTCAATCCTATTCCCTGTTCGATGCTCCTCGAGCTCAAGAAGTGGCGCAATTACTGCCTGACATTGATATTCCTTCTTCAATAAACCTAGATGATCTCGAGATGGGTGTTGGTGTGACCTCAGGTAGAGGATTACGGAAAGTTATCAAGCCGGAGGAAGAAAAGATCAACGAGGCTAACCGGAAGTTCGAAACAAAGGAGAAGAAAAGGAAAAAGAAGAAAGGAAAGCTGCCCAAGGTTCTTGTTGAGGGTGGTCCTGACCCTGAGCGATGGATACCAAGACAAGAGAGGACCTACTATCGTAAGAAGAAGAGGAATAGGAACGAGGCAATGGGCAAAGGATCTCAAGGACTTTCCTCGGTGAACAAAGCTGTTGAAGCGAGTCTTGACATGTCTGAAAGCAACAAGAAAGTCCCTGAAGAAGAAGCAAAAGCTGCAGCTCAACCAGCACAACCTGCAAAACAGCAGGCTTCGAAAGGAAAGGCTAAGCCGAAGAAAAAAGGGAAGGGAAAATGGTAAACAAGCTAAAAGTGGATTTTATCATTAGCCTTTGATAATTCCGGGGTGTACTTATCAATAATTTATCAATTATGATTCGTTCAATTCCATTTGATCTATTCATTTATTGTGGATAAATTATCATTGTATTGTACAATCACCTACATGACTTTTTACTAGACTGATGCGGAATTTGAGTGCTAGAGTGTTCTTGCGCAAAATTGTGAAAGATGATATTCTCAAACTCACACTCTAAAATCCCTAGCAAGTTGGCATGACTATCGGAAACCAAACGACCACCTCGGAAGGTCCACAGTTCGTTGGCATCAAATTCTGTCCCGAGTGTAACAATATGCTCTATCCCAAGGAAGACAAAGCCACGAAACGTCTCATGTACCACTGTCAGAACTGTCTCCATCAGGAGAGGGCGGACAACAACTGTATCTACGTGAACAAGATCACCCACGAGATAGACGAGCTGGGTACGATAGTGGGTGACGTCATCACGGACCCCACCCTGCCCCGAACTCAGGATCACCCGTGTCCGCGATGTAGTCAGTGTAGTGCGGTGTTCTTCCAGGCTCAGAGCAGTGCTGCCGATCACGGCATGAGACTGTACTATGTGTGCTGTAACCAGCAGTGTAACCATAAGTGGACTGAGTAGCAGGGAGATTGAGTGCACAAGTAGAGTGCTCAAATTGTGGTGAAAGTTCACAGTTTTTATTTCTTCATATCATTATGAACAAGAGTGTCTGAAATTCGTCGAGGAATATTATTCATTCGACAAACAGTGGCAACATTCCTTTGTATTTCAATCATAAGATTTGAAAAGCAGACTATGCTTTACGACTGATACTTATTTATTTTTTGTGTCTCTCCAGCTCATCCATTAGCTTCCTCTCCAACTGTTTTCCCTATATCTCATGAGTAACGATGAATTGACAATCTACAATGACCACTCTACTATGACCACTCTACTATGACCACTCTACTATGACCACTCTACTATGACCACT
>CAMPET010000155.1:95093-107315 GCA_946803715.1 Beroe ovata | reverse complement strand
TGCCCCCGAGAGTCGCACTCGTGTGTAGCCACCAAGGATGCCACTGAGAATTCGGGAGCGTTGTTCGTGTTTGGTGGCATGAGCAACAAGGCAGAGCGGCTCGGGGATTTGTGGCGGCTTGATCTGAGCAAGAGACTGTGGGCTCCAGTGATTGCTATTGGTCTTCCTCCTCTGCCCAGGAGCCTGCACACCGCAAATGTCATAGGGAACAAGTAAGTGGGAAAGTTGTTAACTGATTGTGATAATGTGACATGATGGTGGCTTGAGAGACAGTGGTGTCAATGTTTCAGGATGTACATATTCGGAGGGTGGATCGCCATCCACCAGAAAGTGAAGAGCAAGACTGTTTTCCTACCAGAGAAAGAGTTCAAGTGTACGAACAGTACTGCGTGCTTCAACATGGGTATAGATACTTCCCAAATCACTGTATCAAGTATTCATGCTCATTGCTCAGTCTTGTCATGGGTCACGCAGTAGATCAGTCCGATGTTCTGTAACCCCACTTCCCCCAAGACACGATCACGTGGGAGCCGGTCTACACAGAGGGGTTTGAGGATGCGCTGCCCCGGTCACGCGCTGGTCACGCCGCTGCCGTTATCAACAGTCGGCTGTACGTCATCAGCGGTAGAGACGGCTACCACAGAGCGTTCAACAATCAGGCTTGTTTCAAGGACATGTGGTTCCTAGAGACAGATAAACCGCCCGTACCAAACCGAGTCCAGTTGATACGGGCCAGTACCTCTACGCTGGAGATATGCTGGCTACCAGTCGTCACAGGTAGGAAAACACAAGGAAATACCTTGACGATCTCATCAAAGTCGAGGGGGAGTTTTCTAGCGGCGTTGTTTCAGCGGACGCGTACTTGCTACAAATACAGAAGGTGGACAATNCGTGCTTCAACATGGGTATAGATACTTCCCAAATCACTGTATCAAGTATTCATGCTCATTGCTCAGTCTTGTCATGGGTCACGCAGTAGATCAGTCCGATGTTCTGTAACCCCACTTCCCCCAAGACACGATCACGTGGGAGCCGGTCTACACAGAGGGGTTTGAGGATGCGCTGCCCCGGTCACGCGCTGGTCACGCCGCTGCCGTTATCAACAGTCGGCTGTACGTCATCAGCGGTAGAGACGGCTACCACAGAGCGTTCAACAATCAGGCTTGTTTCAAGGACATGTGGTTCCTAGAGACAGATAAACCGCCCGTACCAAACCGAGTCCAGTTGATACGGGCCAGTACCTCTACTCTGGAGATATGCTGGCTACCAGTCGTCACAGGTAGGAAAACACAAGGAAATTCCTTGACGATATCATCAAAGTCGAGGGGGAGTTTTCTAGCGGCGTTGTTTCAGCGGACGCGTACTTGCTTCAAATACAGAAAGTGGACAATTCTGATGTTAATGAATGGTACGATGTTGCAGTAGTGAAAGGCAACAGTTTGGTTGTTTCTCATCACCATTCCAAACCTTCGAATGAAGACGTGAGTATGTGTCTTCAGTCTGCATCGCCATATCATAACCTACAAAACAAGCCTCTCAACTTTTCACTGTGTCACAGATTGATGAGAACAAACCCATAGAGAGATTAGAGCTCTCGCCAGGCACTACCTACAGATTCCGTATCGCTGCGATTAACGCATGTGGTAGAGGAGAGTTTTCTGAGGCAGCTGCGTTCAAGACATGTGTGCCTGGATTCCCTGGGGCTCCATCTTCCATCAGAATCAGCAAGGTTACTTACTGCGCTTTGTGTCACATGTTACGTAACATAATACTGGCAAATTACTCCCGGTCACAAATTAAAATGTTGTTCGAGTAACACGCTGTGCAGTTTGTATGATTAGACGTTAATTGTCACCTGAGATTGCGCGCGCGTGGGATTTTCGCGCGCGCCGCGCACACTGCACCGCTTGACTGGCATTTCGTCACAGGGCGCTGATGGGGCGCACTTGGCATGGGACCCACCAGCCAACTCCAATGGGAACATATCAGAATATTCGGTGTATCTTGCTATCAAGAATAGTCAGTCTACTGACAGTCCCAGCAGTTTGGCATTTGTTCTCGTCTACAGAGGTGGGTAGCATGTACATTCTGAATCTATCCTACGTAATTCAGTATCAGCATACAGCAGGCATTTAGCTGTAACCATCAAATCTCCAATTCTAGGTGACAGTCCTAGTTGTACTGTAAAGACAACAAGTTTACAAAACGCCCATGTCGACCAGACAAATAAACCAGCCATCATATTCCGTATTGCCGCCAAAAACGAGAAGGGCTATGGACCAGCCACTCAGGTGAGGTGGCTCCAGGACACCAAGACCAACCCCAACAAACGACCTGCTGATAGAATGAGCTGAAAAGTAAGAAAGGGAGTACCCTATCTTATACCAACGACTTGAAACTCTTATTTAAAATGTTAACCACTTATTCAAACAAAGAATCTTTAACCGAGTTGATTACAATCTAAGAGGACGTGATCAACGATCAGGAATCGGTTTAGTATTTTTTAATTTCACTTATTCCGCTATTTTAAACTATAACTTGTTTATTATCAATACTTGTCTTTATTTATCGGGCTAGTTTTCGATGATTATAATAGTTTGATAACGTTCACAAAGTTTAATGGTTTGATGTTATAAAATCTCTGTGATAAAGTGTAGGTGAGATGGGGAGTCTGTTAGAGAGTATTACAAGCCTCTTCACGTCCTCTGATCCCACACCCCCTATGTTATGCGGACAACACACTGGAACATTCTGCTACAAGTCAATCAAAGATAGACATCCAGTCACCATCACAAAGGTTTGTCTTGTTGTTGATGATATGGAATGGATTGTCTTGGTTGAGTCGGAATACTGGTTTCCTTACTATATTTCATCCATTAGGTTATCGATAGGACCTATCAGATGGGTTTGAAAAACAAGGATTTGGAGGCAGACGCAAAGCTTGTTGCATCGAAGTTGTCAAGGTTAAAGAACAGACTTCAGACGGATAAGGTGATATTTCCTTCTGTGCTTGTTCCTTTTCCAACCCGAGCTGATAATATATCCATGGATAGGCGCTATAACTTGTTGCAGGAGTTGGAAACTATTGATGGCGCAGCGGAAGATTTAGAAGGATGGAACAACATTTTGCAACGACTAAGCCCAAACACATGGTATGGAAGTAACAATTAGCCAATAGCATGTGATCCATCCAAACCCAAACAGAAGTTGACTTGATCTCTGCACACACACACACACACACACAGTACCCACACACACACAGTACACACACACATATANCACACACACACACACACACACGCACACACACACACAGGTACTCTGCGCCGTGGCTGACGATCGAGTGTTACTTGTACCGGTTCATTCACGCTGTGTTCCAATCCACCACGAACTTGCAGTACCCTCACTTCGACACGTTCAGAGAGGAGAAATGCTCGGGTAAGCAGACAGCAGTAGTTCTCTGCGATTATTCATATGTTTTGTTTTTGTCGTTTCCCCTTCTCGGATGTGTCCATCTCCCCGCAGGATTGATGGATTCGCTCGAGAACATCGCCCAAATATCACATATCCTGGAGAGGTCACGTGACCAACCAACCGCACTTTCGGACTTTATAAAACTATCCCTGTGGGGCAATAAAACCGACCTGTCCCTCCTCAAGCATTTCAATCTGGAATTGGACGATGTCCAGGACTCCAATGTCTCCCGGCTGGATGAGATGATACTTTGTAATGATTTAGAGAAGGTGACGGGGTTCATCTCGTCCCTGAAAGAGGGCAGAGTGGACATTGTTCTAGATAACGCAGGATATGAACTGTTCGGAGATCTCTGTCTCGCGGAGGTGTTGCTACGAACTGATCACGTGACCACGGTCACCTTCCACATGAAGTGTATTCCCTGGTTTGTGAGTGACGTCACACAACCTGACATGGACTTTATGATATCGACACTTTCCGGTGAGTACAAGTAAAGAGAACATCAAGCGGATAATATCTGGATCATGAAAAGTGTTGCTATTGATTCGCTGTTTTTATTATGTTCTCTTGAACCCATATTTTCTGATTCAGAGAGTAAAGACGAATGTCTTGCTGCCCTGGGTAAACTCTGGGAATCTAGGATCAAATCAGGAAGTTTCATCCTGAAAGATCACCCATTCTGGACAACAGCCCACNCACACACACACACACACACAGGTACTCTGCGCCGTGGCTGACGATCGAGTGTTACTTGTACCGGTACATTCACGCTGTGTTCCAATCCACCACGAACCTGCAGTACCCTCACTTCGACACGTTCAGAGAGGAGAAATGCTCAGGTAAGCAGACAGCAGTAGTTCTCTGCGATTATTCATATGTTTTGTTTTCTCGTTTCCCCGCTCTCGGATGTGTCCATTCCCCCGCAGGATTGATGGATTCGCTCGAGAACATCGCCCAAATATCCCATATCCTGGAGAAGTCACGTGACCAACCAACCGCTCTCTCGGACTTTATAAAACTATCCCTGTGGGGCAATAAAACCGACCTGTCCCTCCTCAAGCATTTTAATCTGGAATTGGACGATGTCCAGGATTCCAATGTCTCCCGGCTGGATGAGATGATACTTTGTAATGATTTAGAGAAGGTGACGGGGTTCATCTCGTCCCTGAAAGAGGGCAGAGTGGACATTGTTCTGGATAATGCAGGATATGAACTGTTCGGAGATCTGTGTCTTGCGGAGGTGTTTCTACGATCTGATCACGTGACCACGGTAACCTTCCACATGAAGTGTATCCCGTGGTTTGTGAGTGACGTCACCCAACCTGACATGGACTTTATGATATCGACACTTTCCGGTGAGTACAAGAGAACATCAAGCGGATAATATCTGGATCATGTTTTGCGATTGATTCGTTTTTTTTTTTATTATGTTCTCTTGAACCCATATTTTGTTATTCAGAGAGTAAAGACGAATGTCTTGCATCCCTGGGTAAACTCTGGGAATCTAGGATCAAATCAGGAAGTTTCATACTGAAAGATCACCCATTCTGGACAACAGCCCACAGTTTTAGCAAGATGTCAGCCATCAGCCCTGACCTGCATCAGCAGTTATGTGACTCTGACTTGGTGTTTTTCAAGGGCGATCTCAACTATAGGAAGTTGGTAGCTGACAGAATGTGGGGCTATGATACCGGGTTAGAGGTTGCACTGGAGGGGTTCAATCCCGGACCCCTGTGTGCCCTGAGGACGATCAAAAGTGACTCAATTGTGGGATGTGAGAAAGGGGTAGTCGAGGACTTGCTCAGAGCGGCTGATGATCCCGAGAAACTGTACTGTGGAGCATATGCACTTATATCCTCCAACTTGTGATGAGGAATGCGGTGGATGTAGATCTTGTTTGGGTTTTCAACAAGCCAAATGTCGTGTCTGTATATAGATTAACTTGTTAGAAGAGTTTATCAACTGATGTTTCATTCAGTAGCGTTTTTTATGATTGTCCAAAACAAAACACATTGAAGACCAAAACATATTTTCTCGTCGTCAAGACGTATTGATACTTTCCCTATTATAGGTACATGTGTACAGCAGTATCATATTTCAATACAATTACAGGACGTATGGCAATGTTTTGATTGACAATACAAGCTGTATATCATGGAGAATAGTTCAGATGAAAAAAGGTGGGTAATGGGTATACCATACAATATAAGCATTGTGAGTACAAGAAAGCACAATGATCCTCGAACGCGCGTTGTAAATATAGCGCGCTGAATTGTTATTTTGTCAGCGGGTGTATAGCTCAGTGGTAGAGCAATCGACTGCAGATCGATAGGTCCATGGTTCAACTCCGTGTGCGCCCTCAACTTTTGAAAAATTTTCTCGTTTTATGCACATTCATTTTTCTCCGTATCCGAAACTAATTTCCTCATCTAGGTTGCGAGCTGCATTGCACTATGGGATCATGGAAGCGTGCCAAAAGTCACCAATGACGGTTTCGAAGGAATCAGTTGCCCTGCTGACAGAACTGTCACTACGACAAGCAGAGATGATGTCACATGATTTGGAGTGTTTTGCTCAGCACGCCAAGAGGTAAAACTGAGATTTGCTCCTTGTTTGTCTCACTTAAGAATCCAAAATGGCCTAGGAGCTCTAAATGATGCTTGAGTACCAATTGGTTTGGCGTTTCTTCCAATCTGTACTACAGCATTTAGGAATAGTAAGTAAAGCGATCCAATGAAAACTTTCCCCCAATACTCAACACTCACACCATGTTACAGGAGTACAATTAACGGTGATGACGTCATGCTATGTGCCAGGAGGAATCCCTCTCTCACGGACGCGTTGAGAGAGGTACAGGACACTTTACCAGGGGCTAGCAAGAGGAAGTCTAAACACAAATCAGATACCACCTGAACAGCCGTGGTTCTCTACTATCCACTATCACGGGTAAAGTGTTCCTCCAGTGACCAGTCTTGCTGTTGTCATGACCACCAACTTACCAGTAATTAGTAGTGTGTGTATCACTGTATGTATGTGTGTCTGACTCTGTCTGTCTGTCAAGTCTCAGTATGTTTGTCTGTCAGTGAATGCCACTGTCACTTTGTATGTGACTGTCAAGTGTCAGTGTATGTTTGGGTATGACAATATCAGGTGCAGTTGATAATCTACTACTGGACTAAAACGCTGGACTAAAACTAAGTGCTGTCAAATAAAAGCTGAATGACAGGTTTACAATGTCATCAATATTCCAAATCCATATCGTTTCGCTTCGACACATGTTCCTCGTTGCGTGAGGTAAACAATACCTTATCCATATATTTTTCACTCAAACACACTATTCACACTACTCATCTCCATTTAACAATAGCATAGTTACACGGGGAATACACGTGTTGCAACACCTCTTAGACGCGTCTCAACACCTCGGACACGTGTCTCTGCACATGGTAACACTGACAGTCATATCTTATCACATGGTAACACACGTGTCTCATCATGATCAATGGGACGGTGATCATCCCAGCTGATTACACTTGCTCCTCGTCTCGTGAGACCGTCTTGCTCGGATAGCTACCACTCCCGACTCCGAAGAATGGAACACCGACATGCGCTGTTGATTGTACGTCTCGCCCTGAGGTCCGCACACCATCTGAAATTGACGAATTGGGGAGAATTTGATTTGATGAAGGAGTCGGTTACAGCTGAGGGAAACTTGTGTTTCATGAAGATTTTCTATTTGATGCGAGGTGGAGACTGCACTGCGCACTGTCTCACCTCACTTCTCTCGGCTGATCTGTAGTTGTGCTCCTCCGGTACAATGTCATCGTAACTTGGCGAGGTGGGTGTCAGTCCCTGCATCATTATATCGTGAACACTCCTCCCTCCACCTATACACGGGGTGGTGGTGGTGTTACCCCCTGTAACGTGGTTACCACTCGTAACATGCGGCCGGTGAGTCGAGCAGCTCGGTCTCCGATCAGCCAGCAACATTCTCGTGTCAGTTGCTGCCCCTGTTTATATTGCACTTGTGTTCAAGTGTGATAAAGCTTATCTTGGCCTGGTGAGTGTGAATTGGACAAGACCCATTTCCTGCTCCACCAAGTACGACCGCACCCAACTTGCACACTGGCCGCGCACCCCGTCACAAACCTGTGGTGTGGTAAGGACCGGCTGACATCACCCCGGATGGGTGGGATCTCTCGTCTCCACGGGGGAAGGTCTGCACATCAGTCTCTGTGGTCCTGTGCATGGGGCAGTAACACGGGAACTTCTCCTTGTACAACTCATGCTCGTGTATTGACCGTTCTGTGGAGAGGTACTGGGCTGGGTGATAGATATTCAGAGTCACTTTGTTATATGAATTCACACAGTCTGTGAAATTGTCTGATTTAATCATATTTCACTCTGTGGTGGGATTAATAAACTTAGAGGAGCACCAAAACTCACTATCCCTGGCAGTTTGATAGCACTTGACACAGCACACAAAGTTGACACACACGTCACACTTGTATCGGATTGTACAAATGATGGTCTGGTCACATTTGTCACATAGCGTCGGCATTGACACCTCTTCTAGTACTGCAAGACAAGGAGGTGGATTCGAGAAAAAGGGGAATTTGAAAAACTGTCGACAGTCACAGATGAACTATCTCCAAGTATGACAATGCGCTAAATCTAATTTCAAATGTTGTTGACTTGGAGAAATTTGGAAGATTTTCCGAGGTTTCACAATGAACCCAGAGCTTTGAGATGAGAGCTGTGAGATTATTGACTCACGTTGTACACAGATATTGAGGGTGTCAAGATGTCGAATGTTCTTCGTAGCGAGCTGCATTTCGGAATCACTTGACACCGTTATCAGGTCACCTGTCGTGTCTGATAGGTACAGGTTGAGTATTACCTGGTTATCAATATCATATTCATGTGTGGTACCGTCATGCTGTTAAATTTCATTGGTCGTGGCTTGTCACTGGATCAGTCATAACTTGCTCATCACTTATTATAGACTGTTTTCAAGTGATATCGGTTGCACGAGGTTGAAAGGTGTGATCGACATGACTCGACAAAGAGAACCTAACCCTAATAGTAATAGGCATGCAGTTATTGTTAAAACCTTGCCATTTTATCACGATGTTGTCGTTGTCCCGCAAACGGAGCACTTGTTTTATCTGTTTTGCGAATTTCCTGAAATCGGCCCTGTTCTCGGTTTGGAACACTCTCACGTCTCTCCGCCAGTTCTGTTGGAAGTACACTTTCACCGTCACTTCCACCCTGTGCAATGTCCAGTGAACACGCGGCATGTTTCAACTCGGCCTCCCTCACCATGATCATATCTATAGTTATTTTCGAGCGATGCTAGACCGCATAGTCCGCTGATATGCAATTAACCGTAACGAAGTCTCCGGCCAGCTAAAACAGAGATAGTAATAGTACCTCGGTGCTTGAGGTGCTTGTCTCGTCTTGGACGATGGTTTCAACTGGGACTTCGTGCTTTTACTCCTCAACATGCTATCGACAGACAAAAAACCACGCAAATACACGTAAATACACGTAAATAGAGGTACAATTTCAATAGATTCGTGAAGCACTAGCAGCAGGGATGTATTTTGCAAGCTTCAAATGACCGGGTAAATTTGACTTTGAGCAATACAGGTTGATTGAAAGCAGCAGAAAGATGGCGTTTGCTCGAAATAATGGAGAGAGAGAATACCGATTTTGTAGTGCTGCTCACAATTAAAGTGCGTCACAATGATCTTATAGCAGTTACACACTAGTAACATTGGCAAGGTGGCGCGAGAAAATGCTCATAATCGCTGCTGCCAAGTTTGATCTTCATATTTAGGAATAATAGGGTAAAAGAGGATGAGGAAACACACAGTGGTTTAAGTGTAGCTCTGGCTAACGAGATTGTCATCCTTGGATAATCTGTGAAACACTTACGAGACACGGCCGCTGGAGGTACCTGTTGTCGAACACAAGGAAACATTTTGTTTTAACGAGACCTTTAAATTTAAATTCGACTTTAAAGTCAACGTAGAGTGGTAACTGGTAACATGTGCCTGGTGAACACGGTGAAGATCCTTGCTGTACAGTCACTGCAGAACCCATGGTTTCAACGACTTGTTCAACATGCTGTACACTGTACAGAGCAGTGTACAATGTACACAGTGTACACTGCACAGCATGTTGAACAAGTCGTACTCGATATTTGTGTATGCTTGTGTGTGGGTGTGTGTAACAATGTTTACACAAGAACATATTGATATTGATATAACGAAGCTGGAAATACTGAACTACTACTAGGCACGATTGTTTTAAAGCTAAACTAAAGTCAACGTAACGTTAACCTAATACATATCTTACGTGATACTGATAAAAAGGTGGGCGCATTTTAAACCAGGAAAAGCCAACGGAAAATTATAATTAGCATTTCAACAGCTCTGGCCATCTCTAAATCTGTGTATTTGTGTTGTACTTTTAATCTTGCTCTCTCATCCTATGGCCTGATGACTTTAGAGAAGTTTCACTTTCAGTTGGATATCATGATACTGATAGAAAGTGGATCAGTAGGAGGGTCACTCAAATCCAGCTCGACCCTTGAGAAGCGCCACGAAGATCTGGAGGGTCACCTCAGGTGAACCCAGTGATCCACGTGTATGGATCAGGAGGTTCAATTTTTATTTTTCCGTGTCACCCTCTTAATTAACCATGCTGTGATTCATATTTTCTGATCAATATCATTATATTTCGTATATATTCGAGATTTTTTTCGAACCGTTCAGTTCAGAAGAAGTAAAACGCAAGAGTTGATAGTCACAGAAAATTTAAACTTGATAACAAATAAATTACAGTCCTTTGGTGCATTTTTATCCACTTCATCATATTATGGCAAGGGGTCATGAGAGTTTAAATTTCAATCAAATTTATCGCATAACTATGCCTATAGGTTTAAATTCAATTTACACCTAAATACATCATAACTTTAACCCATGCAGACGAAAATCCAAAACCGTGAAAACGAATTGAACCTAAAATATCTAATTCTAAGCTCAGCAAAAATTAAAAGAGAAAAAGAATGCTCTATCTGTGAAGAGAATTATGTCCCTCCCCATCTCAAGTTTAATCACAGTCTTTTGCCATCAGATTTTACCGCCTTGACAATATCACCCAAATCTCGCCAAGTAGACAAAGATTAGATTATGTTCAATGTTTCAAACCATCTGCACGGCGTACCATTTCGAGATCTACAAAAAGATCATCAACATATTATCATTTATCATCGGTTCATCACATGAATTCCTGGACCTCCCTGGCCTTTTAAAACAGTCATTACTTGTTGGCAACCATTGCTCAATTCACGCGAAACAGAAAATGAGAGAATTTAGGAAAAATATAATTGATGTAAACTCAAGGATTAATTGTGTGTAAGAACTAAAGTCTCGAGCTCTCAAAAATACCGGCTCATTCGTCTCGTTTTAAGTCCCTGCTGCCTCAAGATGACTAACGTGGATAATAATATATTTAACAAACAGCTCGAGGAACAATGTATCATCTCCATTACCAAGTGTGTAAATAACAAAAGTCACACTATCGCGTGTTAGAATAGGCGGCACCAGAGAACATATCATAAAACAAAATGTGGTGCCACTTTACTTCTTCATTCACTCCGCGCGCGCGCACTGTGATCATCCTTCGTCCCTGTCCCGTGTCTTCATGATATGACTATTTTATATCACGCCAATAGGGGGTAGCATTGAGTTTTACATATTCTATTGATTTGGCTGCACTAGTGGGCAATTGTCCCTTTCACAAACTCGGCCATATCAACGTCTGAATTCTTTGATATGGAGTAAAACGGGTGTACCTGTGGTAGCGTGATGGAGTTATTATGATCAAAATTGAATAGTTAGAATGATCTAACAATCAGATAAGCAAGATATGTCGTCGTAGGGAACTGGCATTGCAAACAAACCTCTAAATCTGCAATGTCTGCTCTAGTTTGAGGATCTTTCACCAAGCTGATAATTAGAGAAATAGGATTATTGATGTATGCCATACTTTGTCTCCAAAGTTACCATGAAAAATGATAACATAGGTTATGTTATAACATAGGTAGTAGATGTAAAATGTAGGCGGACTCACCATTTGGAAATGAATTCCCTGAACGGCTCCGAGAATGACTCATCTGCTGGCAGTGATGGAGGGTTCTGAAAAGTTGTTCATTAGACATTTTCTACCGAATTAATCTCGCCAAAACAGTGCCTTTATTAGAGGCACCTTCTGTTCGAATTTCGATTCAGAGCAGTTATTTTGGTTGTAATTTGGCCCAAAGAAGCACAGCTCTGCGTGTACTACACTGCAACACGCGCGCACACAGAAACGCGCGTGAAATTAACAAACTGATGCGGATACCACAATGTTAAACGCGCCGCGCGTTACACTAACACCAAAATTCCTTCCAGGAATTTGTTGATCTATTCTTGACACATTCTTTGCCGAATGCATGGCATGAATATTACACTTCAATTAAGCGTGAAATTGTCACCTCATTGACGATATAGTTGAGCAGTTCAAATATGGCCATGGGAGGTCTGGGATCGGTGTTTTCTGGTTCCACTGTCGAGTCCCCGGCAGTGACAGTCCTGCAATTTCTGTACAGTCCAAGTGATACATGTACTTACACCATTTGATTATTACAATGACGCGATTCATCTCGCTAATCACGGTGTGTGTGTGTGTGTGTGTGTG
>CAMPET010000155.1:69207-87625 GCA_946803715.1 Beroe ovata | reverse complement strand
ACACACACACACACACACACACACACACACACACACAGAACTCACTCCATGGCAGAGACATCCTTGTTAGGCGGGGGAGAGGGGGTGGGACTGCGCTCGTTCACGGCAGAACACGATGGAATCGTCAGTATGGGCTTGTTCAGCTTCCGCTTGGAGGCCATTTCTTCACGATGTCCTTTACAACTACTTCATTACATTCGTGTCTATCGAGTTGGGAGGGATTTAGGACCAGATGTTGGCGAAAAATGTTTTTCTGAAAGACTGAAAGCATAAGCCACAGATGCAATAAGATTCAATCGTGGTACAATAAAAAACTAGGTATGATGAAATATCATGACAAAATGTGTAATTGGTTCAACTCTAAATCCTCTGAATCTCCCCCTCATACTGACTGTTCCCCTACGTCACACCCCCACATGGCACATCACGGCTACAGCTCCCTCAGATAGTCCCTATCATTGTGCTCAAAGGGCGGGTGTTAAGGTGGGGAAGAAGGTGGTTGTTTGTGTGTGATGAGATCACATTTGTGTGATATATACTCTGCATTATAATGGAATATTTGCAACAGCTGTGGACTGTGTGCAGAGTTTGCAACCCATGGGTGTGCAGACCCTGCAGACTTTGCAGCCTGTACAGACATAGACAAAGGCAATATAGCAGAACGTGTTGGTTTAACTCTGAATCCTATAAAATTCTCCAAAAATCTTCTGTGGGATGATCAGGCAACATTCAAGAGCGAGTTTTATAACTTGAATTTCTGATGTTGGTCAAACTTTAGGTCCTCATCATCTGTTATCACGATACAGTACACCATGACTGCCCTGACCCAGAAGTGGTGGTGATCGAATCACCATTCCTCCTCTGTTTCGGAGACGGCTGTGTTTCACTGTCGTCGGATGCCGAGCTGCTGCTCTCGCTATCGGAATACCGATCTCTGTACCCAGGTAGGGACGATACCTCTACTCTCCTGTAAGAGGGGGGTGAGTGAGTGACATCCCTGTTGGAACGAGAGAGGGGGGTGAGTGATGTCCCTGTGAGAGCAAGACAGAAGGGGGTGAGTGAGTGATGTTTATGTGAAAGCAAGAGAGAGAGAGGGAGGTGAGTGAGTGATGTCATAATATGAGAAATATTCAATGTATGACTTACACCCCTCATTACTTCATTATACCAGGACAAATGAGCTATTGTGGGTCGATGTTCGCATTGTATTCAATGATAAATACTACTCAAGGCTATGAACAATGCAGCACGCACATGTATGATACCGATTATGACGGCTCTCTCGATAGTACAGTATACCACGTTGTGTGTGTGTGTGTGTGCCACTGTGTATCAACTATAACAAGGTCTAATAATCTAATAATAACTATTAATAACTACACTGTAACAATGCTTAACACCAACAACAACGCTTTTTGGAGTTCTGTAGAAACAACTGACTGTAATCGTATACGTACAACATGCATAATAAGAGAGAGTCATCTGGTGCTCATCATACAACGTGTGTGTGTGTGTGTGTGTATGCGAGGGCAGAATAGGTGCTAATATACACGGCACGAGTAATTACATTGTGGTTCGGTGTGGTTAGAGAATAACAGTCCTAGTATTATCCAAAGATAAGAAGCAATCGCAATGGCTTTTCCGTAAATACCCTCAATTGAATATATCATTCAAAAGATGGATATTACATAATCCATCAATGAAGCTAAGCCAACACATTTATCATGAATTTCTACTTACTCAGTGTTGAGATCCCCATTCGATGAGAGGATACCAAGCTCTGAACCTCCGCAGAACAGAAACAGTGAGTCACGCGCCGGGTCACGCGTTGGATCAAGGGATATGTCACGCGTTTGGTCAGGTGACACGCCCCACGACAAACAAGTAATCGGACCGGGCAACGGGCAGTGTATGGTGAACATGTAAGCATGGTCAGGGAGCGACCTGACTGAAATCGGAATGAGAGAGATGGAGTGATCACAATATAATGCTGTGGGGATGACGTCATCACGAATAGTCTCGCCCATCACGGAGTTCATTGAATTGAATGAAAACAATTCATCATTCTATCGAGGTAAATTAGCAGTTCTTGCGCTAATTCTCGGAATCTACAAAATTCTCAGAACCTCAAGATCAAACTCACAATTAAGCGATGGTTGTCCACTATCCAAATCGTAGGAACTCGAGACGAGAGTGTCGTTATTGAGCACCATCACAGCGTCTGTACTTCCATAATCTGTAAAAATAGTCGAGTACATCAACTGACAAAAAAATGCGTTTCACTCACCCTCCAATCTCATGACGCGTATTAACACCACAGTCAGTGTGGTGCCGAAATGGGGACTTCCCAGAATCTCGATTGTACCGGAATTAACACGAGGCGTTATCTCAAGATTCAAGATGCAATTGCTTTTAATGTACCTAATTATTATCGAATCGTATCTTATATACCGCATGGTTCCAAGAGGCATGGGCCGAGTAATACATAAACCATGTGGCGAGAATTGAGTGGAGAATATTTTAAACATACCATTTTCATGGTTTCTCAATTTGCTGATCGATTTCGTCTTCATATCGTAGAGCTTGAGGTTGACACCATCATCTCCAAAGTAGAGGAGATCGCAGTGAAACATCAGACATCTCACGTCCCTACTGACTTGAATAACGTGCTCTTCACTCAATACCAGACCAGACTCACTAAACCTCCATAGTTCTGAGAAATATTCAGAGCTAATTTCCGAAGTACAATAGTAGGAGCAGCAACTGTTGATTGATTTCATTCCTACCCACTCATGTCAGGAAGAGTTGAGGCAGATGCTGCAAATGATCCATTTGGGTGTATTCGGACACAACTTACAGCCTCCCGATGTGCAATCATTTCCCATTTGACAGCGAATGTTGACAGGCAATATAAAATTAGCTTGCCTCNTACTATCATCAACCTTGATGCTTGTGGGCGATTCTGGAAGGCAAAAGAGAAAAAAATGGCCATCCGGCCATCGGCCATCTGGCCGAAATCGGGATTTTTTTAGGCAAATGGCCGCTGGTAGTTGGACCCCCCCCTAGGTACTGATATACTTTCTTACTTTAAACAAAACATTAAAATCTCAGGTTAATGGTTATTCATACGTTATTGGAGAATAGAGATATTGGGTATGCTCTAATTTTCCATTTTGAATATTCCAAATCCGCAGTTTACAATCATAGGAGGTTGTAACTACTTTGTCTGACATAAAGAAGACCCCAGTAACTGACGAAGTATGATCACCAAGTGAAATATCCATCACCCCATCACATTGCCATAGTCTACAGGTTGTGTCCTTACTAGCTGATACCATAAGACTTTCGTTCACATCCACACAGCAAATATTGTCATGATGCCCATTCAGTGTAATCCAAGAACATTTACTCCAGTATTGTTCTTTCTGAATAACCTGGAACGCAAAAATTTACACAAGAGAGGATCCTGTTCATGATATGAGGAAGAAGGGTCTTCAAGCATCAATAAAATGAGTAGTGATGAAAATTTCCCTGTTGCAGCTAAATGGAGCAGGATCTGCTGTAAGACCCCAATTCATCAAACATGAATGATGGATGATCCTACTACACAAAATTTGATAATATGAAATTATGATCAATTGGACAACAGTAGGTACCTGTGCCCTTCCACTACATGATACTTCAACCCTCTTTCTTTTCCTGTTATCTTGGAGACTAGATTCATCCAATTGACCTTCTTCAGCGCCAGGTCTACTGGCTTTTTCCTCTATGTTAATAGGTGTGACTTCTGAACTTATGTCCTTAGGACCATCAGTGAGCTCTGACTGCTGCAAGCAGAATCATCTATTAATAATTAAGAGGCGACATAGCAGGAGAAATAATGTTGATTACATATTAAGGGTATCCATACCTTTTCTGGTTGCAAGAACTTAGTATCAACAATACTCCCTTGACTAAGATGGTTATCATCATAATTGACATGTTCTTCATTCAGGAGGCATGATGCATCTGATATTTCAAATTGTTCAGCAAGGACCAGAAAGCTTTGAAGTGATTCTCGACAATCTTCTTTGGTTTTAACCTGATATTAAGTCATGGCTAAGAACATGGAAAAGGAACTTTATCAGCAGGATATGAAGGAGGCAGAATATTTGTGGCAGGTTTACCTTATATGTTTCTTCAGCTGTAAGTGGTCTTGAAACCTTTTCTAGGCATTCAATTTGGCGTAATCTTTTCCGAAGTTTTCTTATAGAAATCTTTATATCATTCTTATCATCAATAGATCTGTCACAGTCCATAATAGTTGGTCAAACTGATATATCAACTGGAACTGGGAAAGGGTTCAGACATCCTTCTCCCTGAGCAATAACTATCCATGGATGAACATGAACGCAGTTTGTATAGGTCAGAGAATTAGAACACATAGTGTGAATGAATATGTAATATGTATATGTACATATTTGAGATGATTCATGATGAGTTAAGGAAGATGAAACAGTGAATGAAACTCAAGAGGTATGACACATTGATCATAAATCGAACTTAACATCACAAACTCCACCTATCAATTGACAGTTTCGGAATTAAAACTTATTTAAGCTGAAACTCCATCTTCAGGATACCTGATAGTATGCACATCAGATCATCCCCAAATTTGATTGTAATAAATAAAGTTGATAGTGTCGTTACATGAATAGAAAATAACAATAAAACCTTCATCTATTGTAGGATTTTACCCTACCGTCGGTGCGCGCGATTTTCAATCCGCCCCGCAAGGGTAGGGTGAAATCCTACAACTTCATCTATTTCTGAAACTTGAGCAACATGTATGATAAAATGATAAAAACGTATAATGTAAAGTTGACTTCATTAAATTTCAGAAGATGATTATACGATACGCGCGCGGCGCACGATGATGACTCCCGACGCTAGTTGTCTGGCAATGCTAAGCCGCTATGCTAGTGCAAGCCGTTCGCCGCGTTAATGCAATGGAGAGCGCGAGCGGCGGTTAAAGTTTTGGTTTCCGTTTAAATTTTATTTGACCTTCGATGATCGAAGGCGCGCACGCCACGCGCAATTAGAAACAGTACAGTTGACATATATAATCTGGCAAATGCTTTCTGATCAGCGCGCGCGAAACCCTGGCGCTAACGGCCTAACATATAAACACTGTCAGATTTTATCTGATCTGACCTATGTTTCTGCACGCATCATCAACGCAAACGCTGCACTGGCATGGTGCTGCACTGAGCTAGTGAGCTTCAGAAATGGATACCGACTTCAACATTTCAATCAAGTATGGAATGATTGAATTCTGTTCTTCCTCGGATTTTGCGAGCTCAAGAAATGAAACAAGAGTCTATTGTATTCACAAGAGAACTTTCGATGTCTACATCTTCTTCAGTTTCTAAAAATAAATTGCGTTAGTAACATAAGTTGTAAATATTAATGTGAAAATAATTTGACAGAAAATTGTGGTAGCTAACTACACTATACCATAATATACATGATATATATATATACATTTGCAAGACATAGAAATAGAGTCTTGTTTCATTTGTTGAGCTCGGAAAATCCATAAAAACTATAGATAGCAGTAACCTACCTTATCCTAATGTCTGCTTCTGCTGGAAATCCATGCTAGACCATCTGCTGTAAACCCCCTGTGCTCCAGTCCAGTAGAGAGTCCGAGTTGGGTGATGTGTACCCTGTTACTGGGGGTTGATCTGGATAGGTGCTCATCATGTGAGTCGTGAGCCTTGATTTAAACAACTCTGAGGATGGAGCACACGTAACACTGCTGAGGGGTGTTCCACAGCCTTGGGCCTTTGACAGTGAAGGAGTTGTCAAAGATGGACTTGGCATGGGACACAGAGTTTTGTGGAAAGAGCAATGAAGCCTGCACTTTCAATAAACATGCATGTTCAACTCTTACATACAACACAAATTTCTCCTACATTGCATAGTTGTTTTTCACAACCCTTTTCCCAACTTCTGACACCAATAACACCTGAAAGCTGTGTATCACATAATGAGGTACAATATTTCACAATATTGCAGTTTCATGGTAGATTGGAATGTGGTGTACATTTAGTGAGTGTATGAAGCACCGTTTTGTGTAAATGTATACAATCTTGGTCTGAAATGTGTTCATTTTCAATGGTCATTACATTCAACAAGGATGATGCATTTTTGTTTGTTTTTGATAGAGTTTGCTCCATTATTCATTGAGGTAGAAGCTAGGTGCCAGTAATGTCTATCTACGCTGCCAATTTCAATGTTAAGCTTCATTCACAACCAGAGTGATAGACGTGTAAAGAGCTGAAAATAAAGGTTTTTGCATATAACTCGGAACTTGAAATTCATGTGGGAAAAGCTTACGGCCAATACCTATCAGGCATCCAAATTTCATCCAGAAACTCCAACCAGAAGCTGAGAAATAAAGTAGTATACTTTTGTTGCGTTTATTTTGGGACACGTTTTGTTTCCTTCCTTGAAATAACAAAACAGTGGAGTGTTTAGGTTGATATGGACTATCTACATGGAATAAGTTGCCCCTTTCACCAACAGTTTAAAGCAGTGATTCAGAACTGTAGCCTCAATAGTAATGGTTGCAAAAGCATTCCATCTATAGGACAGTTGTGTATTAGTAGAATTACTAGAAAATTAGCCTCTATTCATTGACTGCAAATGTTTAGCAAAAGTGTAAAATATTGAATTGTTAAATGTTTAGGTAGTCCTTGGCTCAAAATCCACTCAAATTAGCTTTGTAAGATCAATTTTGATCACGAAATCTTGTCCCTCCTTGATAGAGGGTGTGCTAAATTTACAAATGATACTTTTATAATATAGTTTTATTACCCATGCCCAATCTTGTAGAATGTCTTCTCCATATCAACCTGATGAAGAAAATGGTGTTGCTGCTGCAACAGAAGAGCGTAGTCCTCGCCGAGAGCGAAAAGAGAAGAAGAAAAAGAAGCATAGGTCACGTTCCAGGTCTAGAAGCAGAAGGCATCGATCAAGATCAAGAAGTAGAGAAAAGAAACGTTCTCGTAGTAGATCTTCAGACCGAAAATCAAAGAAGTCGCGTAGGAAAAAGCCTTCTCAATTCTGGGATGTCCCTCCACCAGGATTTGAACATATCACACCTCTACAATATAAAGCACTTCAAGCTACAGGCCAACTTCCTGTTGCAGGTGCTGCTCTACCTCCATCTATTTTGCAAATGGGCGAAAATGCAACAGCATCCGTTTCAGCTGCCATTGCTGCAGCACCTATGGCCCAGTCTCACATCACAAGACAAGCTAGACGCCTCTATCTTGGAAATATTCCCTTCGGAACAACTGAGGATGCCATGACGGAGTTTTTCAACAAGCAGATGAGAGATTGTGGTCTTGCATGTGCTGCCGGCAATCCTGTAATTGCTACTCAAATAAACTTCGAGAGAAACTTTGCATTCTTGGAACTGAGGTCAGTGGAAGAAACAACCAATTGTCTTGCATTTGATGGCATCAACTTCATGGGTCAAACTCTCAAGATAAGGAGACCTAATGACTACAAACCACTACCTACCGGCACAACCACTGGTGTTAATCTAACGCATATTCCCGGGATTGTTAGCACATTTGTCGAGGAAACTCCAAATAAGCTCTTCATAGGAAGCTTGCCAAACCATCTAAACGACGACCAGGTTAAGGAGCTGCTTACAAGTTTCGGTCAGCTCAAATCCTTCACTTTGGTGAAGGACAGTGGGTCTGGAGAATCGAAGGGCTATGCATTTTGCGAGTACATAGATCCAAAGAATACAGAACAAGCTATTGAAGGTCTGAATGGCATGTCTCTGGGAGAGAAGAAGCTGATCGTGAATAGAGCTGGATCAGGGAATAAGAACTCGGCTGCTGCAGGGCTACCATTGCCCATAACCGGAATGGACATTGTATCTTCACTCAATGAAGCTACAGAGGTTTTATCACTGATGAATATGATCACACTTGATGACCTCCTTGATGATGATGAATATGCTGAGATTATTGAAGATGTCAGGGAAGAGTGTGGCAAGCATGGCCGTGTGAGGAATGTCGTCATTCCTCGTCCAATAGAGGGACAGGCTGTTCCAGGTCAAGGGAAAATATATGTAGAGTTCGCTACTCCTGACGACTGTAAAAAGGCTGCTGGTGCCTTGGCTGGACGGAAATTCGCTAACAGGGTCGTCGTGACATCTTACTACAGCTTGGAAAAGTTCCGCAAGAGAGATTTCTGAATCAGATGAATGAGATACAAAGTCTCTTTTCAATATTCAGCAGTAGCCAACCGTATTTTTATTGAACTTTAATTTCTTACTAAGTTTTATCACAGTGCAGCTTAAAGAACCATAGCGTGTGCATTAAATGCGGTATTTCCTACTGCATAATACCAACGTTAATGACAAAAACAGTGACTATTTGTCCGGCTTGTTATCATGGTTATAACTCGGCTTCTCCAAATCATGATGAATTATCACGAACGATCAATATGGTTTCCTATCATTGTTTGCGTGTTTAATTCTACTCCCACCCCCGTTTACATGTATCTTTAAATGCATTATCACGGCATTAAATTTATCAAATTATAAAGTTTTATCTGATAATTTGTCTCTGACGAACGCTCACTATGTATAGTACTCGGAACAAGGTTCCTCCTTGTGGCCATCATGGATGATGGAGATCTCGGGAGTTTCTTCGCAAAGAAAGACAAAAAGAAGAAGAAATCAACGAAAGTAACAAGTGCAACTCTTATCGAACAGTTGAAGAATGAAAACTTAGCCACTGAAGAGCAGCAATCACAGCAGCAGTCACTGGGAGAAACTATTGCACGACACGTGAGTGATTCATTGATTTATTCAGTACTACCCTTCCTTTGATTCCTATCTCCAACCCCCCTGTCCATCTAAACTGTGAAGCTCAGAATTCCGGAGTTCTGGGTGGCCCAGCCTTGCAGTTGTAAGCTGTGAGGGGTACGGTTGGCCGAAACCCCTCCGTTCTCTCCTGTCACCTGCTGAGTTTAAGATCCATATCGCAGTTGACAGGAGAGGGCCTTAAATCTGTAGGGTAACTGCTGATGATTCGTAGTTTAGACTCTTCCCTCTCTTATATTAGAAAATCGATATCCAGTATTTGCCATGTTTGCAGTATACCCATTCACCTCTATAGACTTTGGATTCGAACATCCAGCAGATGAACATGTTCATCTGCTGCTAATATGTTGATATTCCGCTTGAGTCTAAAATTATATGGATACCAATTCCATTGAATTCCATGAATTTTTTACCGATGGCTGATTTTGTATGACTCAGGACGACAGTGATTGGCTGGAAATCAACGAGGGTGCACTTGCAGAGGGGCTCTCTGATCTCAAGATCAAATCACTCGATGCCAAGTAGGGATCATATCATAGCGCGTTTATCTTTCTGTATCATGGTAGAACTGGCCTCTCGGTTATTGTTACAACTTGAGCTGAGTGTGTAACGCTCTGTTACACACGTTCTAACATTGTGGCACACACTCTGTAACATCGTAACAATGTTACACACACACACAAACACACACACACAGACACACAGACACACACACACACACACACACACACACACACTCTGTAACAATGTTGCACGCAGGGAAGAGGAAGAGGAACTAGCACGACAACAGGAAGCTCTGAGACAGCAAGAAGATGACGCGCACACCGATCAGGAAAGTGGCAAAGAGGCAAAAGGACCGTGGTCTCAGCTCTCAACCATGCCACCAAAAACAATCACCCCAACTGGAAATACAGGTACTAAACATTCCTTTCGCATGAACCCTGTTTATTTTCTGATTTCCTTTGTAAACACGCCGCTCTCTCCAGTTCCCAATATCCCGAGCAACATGGTGTCAGCGTCTGGCAAATACATCAGTCCATCACAGCGAGGTGGCTCGTACCGAGGTCGCGAACAGATCAATGTCAACAGCGTGGTGAGGATCCCTATCATAATTTGGCATTCTCTCTATAGTTTTTGTGCGTAGCCGCGTACTGCGTGTTGCTATGGTAATAGGGAGTTTGTACGAGCAAAAAGTAGTTGTCTGTAGGCTCATGTACATTTCTTATGGTGCTGTTTTGATTACGTTACTCTTTCTGTTGTTAGGACATGAGTTGCACGTGCAGTTCGATGCGCGCGCAATGACAGTCAGATCTTGCATAAATTGTTTTTTTGCACTGAATTTTCGCACACCCTGGGTGACCTATTGCTGTGATCGCTACTACATTCAACATCTTTCACAATACGTTAGTTGTTCAAATATCATTCATGCATTGATGTTCATCTATCTGTTCATGCATTGATTTCATCTGTCTGTTTGTCCGGTTGTACGTCACGAAATGGAGTGTGTTGCAGTGTTGCACGTGCTAATTTTGAACAAGAATGCGCGTTGCCATGGACACGTGCCACTACTGTAATAGAGTAATGGTGAACTTGAGCTCATTTCTGGTGTATGATCTTTGATAGTGCTTACTTCTCTGCTGATAGGAAGATTGTACGAGATGATTCGAGCAACAGTCACATTTCTCTTGAGTTGTGCCTCCTGTTATACGCGACATCGTTTTGAATCACGGTAAAAACAATAAAAGAATGTTAAAAGCTAGGCAAGCATCATCTTTCAGTGCTAATTAGAAGAAATGGCCAAATTGATGAAATTGCTCAGTCACTGGCGAAAGCTATCAATAAAAATCGGGCAGAATTAAATTGTTGCATAGCTTCTTACTGCTCCTTTTTGCTTCTGACTATTGAGAGGAGAGTTTTCCATAACCTAACCCAATGCCAAAACATTCCGAAAGGGATGAACGGCGAGTATTGGCTCCAAACAACAAACAACAACAACAAAATTGATGAAAAGTGCTCCTTCATAAAATCTTAGTTTCTTATAAGCTGTCTGATTGTGGACATATACGTCGTGCATAGCCTTTTTTGAATTCACGTCCAATGGGTAGTGTATCACGTCCATCTGACGGGTTTTCTCGTTTCTTTATATCTTGTCTCGACTCACGATCTTCCAGTTCAAGGGCAGTCACACAAATGAGTCATGCATGCTGTGACGCGCGCTGACATTTTCAAATATAGATGATTTCGTGTCACAATTTCGCATTTGCGCAATTGAAATTAATCAACTTCTGCGCGGGTCCCTCTGACAGTCTGACTATCATCATATTTCACCGTATTAAGTGATGAAGGTATCTTTGGTATCTCCTTGGGGACTTAAGTAATCTTTTCAGGATCAATTCCCTGAGCTAAATGCTAGGAAACCTGAGCAGAAATCCAGGTAGGACGCATCATTGATGACATATACAATATAGTATCCCTATTATTTGTGATTTAGTATGCAAGCATTTCCTTAGTTTCCGATTAAATCCAATCTCTTTACTTCACACTGACATAGTGTATGTTGTTCAGAGAAAAACAAGACCCTACATTCGACACTGCAAGAGGTGGTGGTAGAAAGGGGCAGCTAACGCAAGCTAAGCCTGATGATGTTCATCTCAACAACAAATTCCAAGCTTTAGATAGCTAGGGTTTCAATTGTTTTTATTTATAATCAGGTTTGATTCGAAAGGTTCTTTCGGTGTGGTATTGGCTTGTGATACTTTCTGGTTTTTATTTGTTCAAGCATTTGTCAAAAAGTCGTCACTTTAGATGGTTGCTCGAATGGGTCAAGACGAGTCGAGTGAACGTAATTTAACTCACATTTACAACAGTGTGATGTGACCAAAGTGCATTATAAGTGTACTTCTGTTTTGATCCGCATAGCAATTTGTCTTTCGTTTCTCTGTCAACATGTCATATTAATCTCATCATTATATTGTAGGATTTCACCCTACCCTTGCTGGCGGGATTTTATCCCTGGCAAGGGGCGGATTGAAAATCGCGCGCACCGAGGGTAGGGTAAAATCCTACAAATCATTATACTGAGATTGGCTGTCGATGATAGCCCCTGTCGAGAATTTCATTGCGCGCGCCGCAAATTATTCTCGCGTCAGCTGGGCCTAGCATCGCCAGCTGGGCCTAGCCAGCTGGGCCTAGCATCGCCAGGCAATACTGAGAGAACAACAAACAACGTTTACGTTGCCTATCTTACAACGATGATAAACCCCTTGTACATCGTTGGCTGTCGATCATCGATGATAGTAGCCCCTGTCGAGAATTTCATCACGTCAGCTGAGCTGAGCTGGCGTCATGTGCACACGTTGCGCGCCCCTTATTTACTCGGGGGAGACGCGCATCGCGCGCGGAGTATTTGGGTCACGATCACGCAGCACGGGAACACAGCGTCAGAGGCTTGCGTCCTCTGGGCCAAGCCATGGCATCGTCAGGCAAGTATATTATTTACTTGTCATATTTTATCAGACCTCTGTTCTCGCGCGCGCGATGAAATCTGGAAAGTCGGTGATCTGGAAAGTCGTGAAAAGACCTATTCTGTGAACTGCGACAGGTTGGGTGACACAACGTGGGAACATCAAACCCTTCACCTTCCTATTCATGGTGTTAAGCATGTATTTCTGTGAGTGTAAGTCAGCCCAAGTCAATTGAGCCATTGAACCAAACTCATACACCACTGACACTTTCATGACGTTGGTCTTTTCTCACAAGTGCAATATATGCAACAGTGATAATGTTACTCATAATATTTAATGATCATTTCCCATGATCTCCACTGCAAAGAGATGATCTTAGTCTTATTGGTAGGCCTTAGTTGTTCTAATTTACCAGGCCAGTTGGCAATCTAGCAAGAGCTTGGAGGCTGAAATTAATTCTGGGGCCAGTTAAAACTCCATTATTGATAAAATAGTTAATTACAGTCAAGCTAGACCTGTCTCCCTTATGATCCAGCTTGATGTAGGGTAGTAACAACAGCGCATGCACTCGAAGTACTAGCTGTCTGTTTGAAGTGTTGTCAGTTGGCTGTGCCTGTGGAGACCAGACACTGCTGGCTGATTTCAGCTCAGAGAATTTTTGATATCCCAGTGGCAATACACTAGGAATGCAGGAATCTCATTTGTAGCAATTTTCAAGGCGGTAGCATAATGTCAGACAATTGCTAACTCCTTATTTTTATCAATTTCGGCGTCAGAAATCGATTTTGTCACGATTTGAACGAATCGAGCATGTGCTGCTACAAAAAGGGTTCTACCGCGAATCTGTAGCAGAGATCCCACGTGCGATTCCTACTTTTGCTGCAGTTACCATGGCAACGCGCACGAAACCATACTATTTCAGCGCTTTTTTCAAGCGCGCGCGTGTATCGACTATTTATAGGAATTACATTCGTGTTTTGCACAACGAAACTGTGGAATTTTCCGTCGATTTTCACATAGCTTTCATGTTTCTTAGGGTAATTTTTGACGCTGAATCGATTTAAGACATAATTTTCGATCTATCTTGCTTGCCTGCGGAGTTATGACGTTTGAATTGCTAGTAGATCTTGTAGCATTTTTTCCTGTGAGATTCTCATTCGTAGCAGAAAATTCATGTATTGCCACTGGGTTTGATATGGTATATCATTGTAGGCAGCATGTGTACTGTATAGGTCAATTATATTATTGCAACAACATTCTAATCTGACATGAGTTTTCTTCCATCTAAGCATGAATAAATGGCGTGAAGTTGCTATCTCAACTAAAACTGGAAATATCCTTAACTCAATATTCATACGGCTGGTCAATCCAACGTGCCAAAACCGTCCTGGATTCAGAATAGTCGCTTGTCATGGACCTGGTAACAGATATACACATGATGATCTCAGAGCAAGCTCCATCATTGAAGAAGTAGGATATTTTGATAAGAGTATCAATAGTATTGGGAAACGGGTGTGTCTTTTGGATATTGCAAAAATCAGAAAATATATTTCAGAGGGTGCTGAACCCACTATTCCTGTGTGGAAACTTTTAGGTGCCAGTGGTGCATTCCCAGTTCACCCCATGGTTTATAGTGAGGCTGCAAAGAATCAATATCTGCAATCAGTGTTTCCTCAAAGTGATCAACTCATAACAATTGATCCACCTTCAACTTATAAAATTGGGCAGGTTGACAGGAGTGTCAAAAAAGTGATTAAGAAAACAGAAAAACGAAAACATGCAGCTTATATGAATACGCTTAAAACTCTTGAGTTAGAAGATCGTGAAAACAAACTTCAAGGAAAAATCAAGACTGGAGATTATCTGTTTATGTTGAACAAAATGAGGTCACTTCAGGATTGTAATCCTCAACAAAGACAAAATTTAGAGCAGAAGTTTGTTGACTCCTACTGGAACCTTAATCATCATACCAAATACAGTAAAGGTCTGCATTCGAGCTTTCGCAGGTCAGGTCACGAGAAAGAAGCGATTGATATGTATAAAAAGCAATATTACTTCTGGACTAAAAAAGTCAGGGGTCTTAAGTATACAGATCCTTTCAAACTGTGGCCAAGAGAAGAAATTCATAGAGAAGGTGAAAATGAGGAATTATTGAAAAGTACAAAGATCAGATAATGTAAGATGGAAACAATGACACACAGCAGATCCAAATAAACGTCATAAAATAAGCCCCACCGGCTAATACATACAATCTGAAATATAAGTTATATTGTATCAATCTCCATAGATGTGACACAATATTAGACAATAGAAAAAGAAACCCTTAATCACTGGGTCTTACTTGATGGATAATATTGATCAATTTAATCAAATTTTATTCAGCAAAACTTTTTTACAGAAAATATTGCTTGCTTAGTTTCCTTGGCATTCATTTAAGAAGATTTCTGTTTCCTTAGTCATGGCTAGGTTGAAAGAGGCTAATCCCTGATCCACAAGGTTAAACTTGCCTGTCCTGGAATGCCCGGAAATGAGACTTACGTAAGCTTTGACATGCTGAATTAAATACTGCCTTAGTAAAGCAGAGTACTGCCTTTCTTTTTGATATGAGTCCATATGCCAAGTAAGGAAAGTCCTGATTGTCCTATTTATTCCAAGACATGGTTTTGATGCTTAGTCTGGACTAGCAAGTAGCATGTCTTCCCTTAGAAAGCTAAATTGTTTTCTTCAATAGCTCCTTGCTTGGCATATGGACCACCATCTTGCCGCATGCTAATATTTCATCTGCAGGAGGACCAATACTTGTACATTAATAATCCTCGATTGAAAAGTGTAAGCAGAGGAAGAGGTCGTTCCTCTAAGTCAAGACAATACAACATTCCATTTTATGAGGCTTCATTTAGACCAGATGGGAGGTCAGTCTCAAAATCTTTTCCATCTTTATCTTGTCAAAAAGGCACATAATGAAAAATGTTTTGCTTAATGAAGTGCTACATTATTTTCAGTATGTTCCGTGGTGATTTCTCCCACAAGGATGACGAATACATACATTCTAATACCAGGAAAAGAATTAAAGCTACCCATTATGAGAATTTTGTTAGAAAGTAAGTAATTTTGATCCTATGTTTTGTTATCAATATGTAACTGTTACTCGTATGAGTCCGCCAAGCTTTAATTGTGTGTCACTCAGGCATCCAGGAGGAAAGAAGTTGTGTATTTTGTGCAAACTTGAAGACAACCAGTTGAACTGTCAAGGCATTCTGAAATGGTTCTCCGTGAAGAGTAAGCGAGGACCTGGTAGGCCCAAAGACAAGGGTCAAACCAAAATTCCCCGGCTAATATCTTCATTTCTGTCACCCATCACCGAACCTGCTACTGCTCCAAAAGTGATAACTCTCAAGACCGAAGCAGGAGTCCATGCCGAGCCCATCAAGATCAAAATCGACATGAGCAAGAGTGGTGACTGTCTGCCGAATGGTAATGGGTTCCCGGATCCTGAAGCTACTGACAGTTGTGGATTCTACATCCACGTACAGTGTTGTAGGTGGACAACAAATGTCACTGTCGAAATGGAAATGCAAAAAGCTGAAAGGTCAATCCTAAAAGGTCTTGGACAGGTGAGATTTAAAAATCGGCTGAAATAATGAAATATTGTCAAAATTTGCTGTGAATTTACTGTAACTGAATGTAGATACCTCGGTTTTCAATTACCCCACACAGTCGTACATAGGTGCGAGATATTTAAAATTTTAGCTACCTCGATACTGTGGTTAAAGACCCATATTTTATTATTATTGTTATTACAACTATAAGCAGAATTCTAAGCACCATAATTTTATATGTTTTCTCGTTGCAGATTTGTGCTCATTGCAACATCCATGGGGCAACTGTCTGCTGTCGTTATGAGACATGTAAGAAGAAATATCACGTGATATGCAGTCTCCTCGCTAAATGTGTACCAGACCTTGACTCATCTACCATGATCTGTTGCGATCATCTAGGTATGTACTATCCGGTGGTTATTGACTTGGAACCCTTCAGTCCTGACTCATCTCCCCCTTAACCCATGACATATCTAGAAGAGGATACAAGAATCCCAGGATCATCTTCTACCGATGACATTTAAATTTCCTACAAATAAGTGCCAGGAGCTCAATGTGACGAGCTGGCTTTGCTCCATGTTGTGTACATCCTGGACACGACTGGACCCCAATATCTAACATTATTCCCTCGCAGGACAGCTAGGCGGGATGGAGGTGCAGTGTAGCAAGTGTCGGGAAGACACTTGTCACAGTTCCATGCTTCATTGTATGACGTGCGGATCCCACACCCATCAGCAGTGTCTCTCAGCCGATGTAAGTCAGTGGGTGTTTTCTGCAGATTTCAGAAGTGAGAATATCCGTGATTATTACACAAAAATGCTATTGACGACATATGGCGACATTGTGCCCGATATCTCAACAACTGACATTCCAGGTACAAATGCAGCCCTTGGTAATAGCTGGTTGGGAGTGTGATGCGTGTAGGTCATGCCAAGTGTGCCGGAAGTTGATTCTAGCCTACTCCACGTCCCCTGTCAAGGATTGTGTGGTGTGTTCCAAGCCTAGTCACGTCGAGTGTATCGACCCTCATGAACAGCCACTACAACACTCACAGTGGAGATGCAAGGTAAACTCGGGCTGTGATGACTTTCACGAACATCTGGGATTATGTATTCAGAGATTTTGGTGAGAACCCCCTACTCCATTATAATCATCACCACGTGACGGTCACGAATTCAGATTTGTCGTTATTGTGCTGACTGTAAAAGAGAGGTTCCGTTGTTCCAGATGACTGGTCCGTCCATCCTTCCTTTTGTCTTGTGTATAGACTGCCAAGCACTGCGCTTGAAGGGTAAGCATTGATCAATATTTGCTAATCAGATGTCAGTATCTGACATCTGTTGTATGTTTCATCCGAGCGTTAATTCGAATTCCTGCGAAAAGCCCATGGACGATACAGAATGTCCTTGACGCAATTTGTTGCCTCAGGAGTGAGTTGCTGTATCTGCTACAAGGCCATCACGGGCCAAGGCCAGAGTGTTCGTTGTGAAAACTGCAAATCGTGGCTGCATCCTGCGTGCGAATCTATTGATATTGTAAGTGCACTGCAACAAGGTTCACTGTAAACTTCACTCTTCTCATTCTTCACTCCCCTCTACTAGACTCCCCTCTTCTCACACTCTCTCCCACAGGAGCTGCTGGACGTTAGTAATGTCTACCTGTGTCCTGTCTGTCGCCCTGGTGGTAAGACCCCAGTGGTCAGCCGGATCACGTACAACGCTATCGACAACGGTCACGTGTCTCTACCCGAGGAACAGTTTGATGAGAACTCCCAGGACTCGATGAGCATCAATAGTGAGAACGATGAGACTTGTGAGTGATAACTGCCTGGGAGTGGCCGGTTGGGAGGTCAAAAAACAGAAAATGTACTGTGTACACAGTACATAAGCCTATTGTCAATGTACAGAGTACAGTTTACCTACACAGTACACAGTACACACTCACATGCTGGTTTTTGATTACCAGTTGGACATAAGCCAGACTTTCTAACTGCCTTATCCACACACCCACGCTTACACAGACATACGCATGCTTCCATGTATATTTTTGTGTTCTTTGCGCGCAAAGAACACAAAAATATACATGGAAGCACTAGACACACATACAGTGACACACACAAACACACACATACACACACACTCAATGCACACTGCACAGACACAATACACGCACACAGACACACTCACACACAAACAGACACACATACACACAATACACGCACACAGACAGACTGACACACAAGCAGACATACATACACGACTCACGAACATACACACTTTGCACATCATGTCTCTACACAATGTAAGGGCAGTGAGTTGCTCTATTTTAAACAATACAGCTCTCGCAGCGCACACACACTGACTCTCTCCTTACTCCTTTCTCCCTTCACTGCTAATAGCCATGCCTCTACACACACACACACAGTACACACACACAGTACACACACACACAGTGCACACACA
>CAMPET010000155.1:52461-67380 GCA_946803715.1 Beroe ovata | reverse complement strand
ACACACACACACACACACACACACACGTCACAATCACATACACACACTCAAACATACATGACACACGTACTTCACTCAACAGGAAGTAGCGTGTGTTAACACTTCAGTCTATTTATATATGTCAGCTGATGTTGAAGGAGTAAGGCAGGCGTACCCTGACTGATGATACTATCCTCTCTATTATAACCGTCTATAACTACATGGCTCCTCCTAGGCTAGGTTGATAGCCATAGCTGAAGGAGAGGGTAACGAAATATTTCCTTGTGTTTGACTAATGCCCCCTCTTTCCCAGATGCTCGGACTGTTTGATATGTGAGGGCTGTAGTAAACCTGGCGATCCAGCACGATTGCTGCTGTGTGAGGAGTGTGATGTCTCGTTTCACACCTACTGTCTCACTCCAGCGCTAGACCAAGTCCCCACTGGGCCATGGCGGTGTTCTTGGTATGTTATACAGTCCACTGTCAGTCACCCGTCCACTGTCAGTCACCCGTCCACTGTCAGTCACCTGTCCACTGTCAGTCACCCGTCCACTGTCAGTCACCCGTCCACTGTCAGTCACCTGTCCACTGTCAGTCACCTGTCAATATATTAGAACATGTACCATGTATCCCCGCCATGTTACGTGAGTGTAACCCGCGTATCACACTCATGCAGGTGTGTAAAATGTGCAAAGTGTCAGAAAAGCACACCCGGCATCCACTCTACATGGTACCGTAACTACAGCGTGTGTGGACCATGTCAGTCTCTTCTCATGTGCCTCGTCTGCGATCAGGAGTACAGCGAGGGAGACTTCACTGTCAAGTGTTCCTCCTGTGAGCATCAGACTCACGGAAAGTAAGTCCTCCTCCCAGAGCCTGATCTAGCCGAGTCCGAAATCATTGTGTATTCAACTTGTTGAATATGATATTACATAATATGATATTACATAATACATAATTACATAATACATAATTGGTTCATTACCAGCGTCATCATTATCCACTAAATGCATTCATCCACTCAATGCATTTCCCTGTCTCCTGTCTCAGGTGTGAAAACATTGCCTCCGAGGACAATATGCCGAAGAAGTTTGTATGCAACCGTTGTGACGAAATGTTGAAGGAAGATGGCAAGCTCTCTTCTAAGAAACTGCAGAGCACAACATTCAGTGCAACCAAACAAGCCCTTGATTCAGGTAAACCCGTGTCACTATTGCAGTCACTATCGCGGAAAAGGGGACATTCCAGTGTATGCTGAAGTTGTTGATATTAACGCACCTTGATATATATCCAACGCCCAGTTATCAAGCATGACACGAGGATAGCTTCCTACATGGATAAGAATGAGGCAGAGTTTGAGGCGGAGAGAGATGAGAGGGAGAAGAACCGGATATTCGGGTTTGAGTACATCAAGGCGCTGAACAAGTCGCGACACGAGATGCAGAAGAGCAAGAAACACTCCGGAATGGTACACACCAGTTATTACACCAGTTATAATCGTGGTAGAAGGTGTCATAGTTCCCTGGCGTTACCCCCTTTCTCCCTCCCTGACCATGTGTACATTGTCTCACAGGACAAGGACCACAAGATGAACCCCATGTTGGAAGCAGGTCTCACACCCCCCAAAGACATTTCATCCTCCATGATGTACCAGCAGATCATACGCGAGATTACGGGCGGTGTACCGGGTGGCAAGGGCAGTGGCAAGCGGGGTCGAGGTCGGTGTAACAACAAGAACAACCCCGACCTGATGAGCCCGACTAAGGATCCGTCCGCACCGCGGGTCAGGGGCAGACCGAGAGGGAGCAGGAATAAGACGGGATCACAGCGGTCCCGGGGCAAGGTAAGGGGGAGAGGGAATAGAGGGTGCACGTGCAGATGTAGAGAATAGGTGTAGACACAATACACATGCATCATGCAGATACAGTAGAAACACAATGTATACACAATGTATAGTGTATACTTGATGTAGGTACAAGTTTAAGACACGATTAAGACATACAAATGAGATACTAAGTGAAATGACTTCCCGATGAACAATGAACAGGAAGCTTTTATGAGCAACAAGCACCCTTAGGTAGTGGGGGGGTTGACTAGAAGACACTCTGTAAACCGGTAGATCAGTGGTTTGAGGCCAGATAATTTACCCAAATTGGGAGGTCACTGTCAAGGTAGGNGAACGTAGTAGCTTTAATCCAGATTCCAGATCAAGAGCGATCACAGCAACAGGTCACTCAGTGTGTGTGGTCGATGATTCAGTGCAAAACATAATCATATCATGCAAGATCTGACTGTCATTGCGCGCGCATTAAACTGCACGTGCAACTCCTCCCTTACCTATCAACAGGCGGAGAGCAACGTAATCAAAACAGCATCACAGGAAATGAGCCTACAGGCTGCTACTTTTTGCACGTGCAAACTTACCATTACCATAGCAACACGCAGTACGATGCTACGCACAGATATAAAAGAGAGAATGCCAAATTATAATAGGGATGCCCTTCGCCCCGAAACAGAGCCCAAACATACATACACAGACAAAGAAATTTACACAAAAACATACACACAGACGTAGATACGAACATACAGTGTGTGTGTTGCTAATTAGGTTCCTAATTAGGTGATTTGTGGAGACTTCCGGCCTCTCTTCCACCTAATCGCCTTCTCTATTTGGTCTTCCCTAATTCTTCTGACAACAATATGATAGTGTTTGTGTATGTACATCCATCCAGTGTCCAAACTGTGTATTATTGTGTACACAGTGAATGCTTACATGTGTGCGTTTGTGTGTGTGTACATGTGTGCGTGTGTGTACATGTGTGCATGTGTACGTGTAGTTATGTGCAGCGCATTGCATGTGCTGCACCATCATGCATGCTTGCGCTGGCTCTGTATCAAAAGATACAGACAGACAGACATACACAGATACATACATAACACACTTACTAACACAGACACAGACGCACGTGCAGACACATACAAACACATATACACTAACACAGACGCACAGCTTCACACAGACAGCGACACACAGACACCGAAAGACTCTTTAGTTATATCTCTCAAAACAGTCGTAGCTTTACTCGTGTATCAACAATGTACCAGTCTGGCAACTTTCCAACACCGTTCTCAGTTAACTCCCATAATCTGGTGTTGTAGTATTTGGAAATTTGGATGATCGCCAACTACGAGTGAATGTTGTACCTCCAGTTGATGGAATGCTGGATTTCTCTACTCCTATTTATAGCACAANCCCCCCCCCCCCCCCCCCCCCCCCCCCCCCCCCCCCCCCCCCCCCCCCCCCCCCCCCCCCCCCCCCCCCCCCCCCCCCCCCCCCCCCCCCCCCCCCCCCCCCCCGCCCCCCTCGGCAGTAAGTGGGATGAACGGCATCACCGACATGGGGGTGGGTGGGTCCTTTGACCCTGTGACTAGATAGCGACAGACGCTATGTGGACGGAAACTTGAGATAATTTAAGTCAAAGCTTCGATTCCTGTCATTGGCTGTACAGCTGTTGGAATAGAAGTAAAACTCTAATAAATAAAAATTTTTCACTTGAAATGAGGGGAAGTTGTAATTTTGACTGCATTTCGACATGTAATTTCATGCCTAAGATTGAAGAGAATGAAAGAAACTTCTTGTAGGTGTATTGAACATACCTTATGATTTACTAGAGCCATTCTCTATTGATAAAGCTACGTGAAATGTTTATTTGGTTCTGCACCACAGAACAGTGGACAGCCGACAGTCACCAGATAGGGTGATGCCGTCCAGCCACTTACTGCCGAACCCCCCCCCCATGTGTAATGAAGTATAATAGGTGGAGTAAAGTTGTAGTTATACACGTGAAGTTGCATAAGATGTGTTCGCTATTTACCCCAGTGAATCACGTTGCGCTGCATCCCCCGTCAACGCCCAGGTTCCCATACTACTCTTGTAAATCAGTATGGGATTCAGTGGTTGACGTAATATACGTCGCGTAGACCTCCATTACTTCTTGCAATCAACTTTTCCATTGAGCTTTGAATGGTTTTACCTCAAAGTTCTTTGCTATTATAGCGACTGTAATATCCGGTAAAGGTGAATCCGGGAATTGGACTCTCTAGTCCGGTACCAAGTTTACCACGTACCATGGTAATCTGCACTTTGTCACGTGTCACGGTGGTTACGTGTCATGGTAATCTGCACTTTGTCACGTGTCATGGTTGTTACGCGTCATGGTAATCTGCACTTTGTCACGTGTTATGGTTGCCACGTGCTATCCAAATGTTCACTTGCTCTGATCCGTATATATATTTCAGCCGGTGGGTCAAGAGATGTTGCAGCAGCAACTTGCGGCTGACGACAACATTGCGTACGGTGGCTATCCGGGAATGCCGCCTATGCCCAGGCCGCCTCCGCCTCCGCCTCCCAGCATGAAATCGCCCATGAAGGTCAGTGAGACATGACGTGTACATGTGTTGTGTATGTGTATTGAATGATGTACTCTGCATATGAAGAGATATGATGATGAAACATGTTATGAACATTATGTGTGTGCTATGAATCTCTATTACCCAGACCATAATTTCCTTTTTTCCACAATAACTGTGCACCCATTGAGTTTAAGTACAACGCTAATCTCCCCCTCATTCGCACACACACGCACACACACACAAGTCCGGTACACAGTGACCCTCCTACAGAGTTGTATGCCGCCGCCGCCCCCCGATGACAAGGAAGCCGCCCTTCTCTCCACCGTGCAGTGCTTGCCGCAGCGGTACCGGGAAATCATGATGAGGACCTCGTGTCCCGACTCGCAGGAACTCAAGATATCCCGACACCCGAACGATGTGGTGTCCAGTGGTGGCAATTTGACGCCAACACCTTCTTTACTGACGTCATCGCAAGGTCCGCCGCTTGGCAGCTACCCGCCGCCACACGTCGCCGCGCCATCGGGTGCGGGGGTCGTGAGTGGTCAGACACCATCGCCACACCTTCGCCTTGAACCGTTGTCGGATAAGGTAATGTCTTCTCTCTCTCTCACGCACAGTGCACACACACACACACCAAATTCCGCTAAGTCGTATTCTCTGGAGCCTCGGCTGTGCGCATGTTCTACTGTGTTACAACAGCTACTGTGATATACCAACTCAATCTCGTCCTAAATGTGGAGACTTGCTGTTTAACGTCCGGTGTTGCTTTACACACGCACACAGCCCTTCAATAACGCATCATAATGCATCATGAAGAGTATGTGTTTATTGTAACGCATTTCATGCTCATATTTAGCCTATCAAGCAACGAATTGAAATAATAAAATCAGCCTACATCGAAGTGGAATGTATCGGCAATGACGCCTAGATTCAAATTGTCATAGTTATGCAAAATCTCAACTACGTTACCACCTTTTAATGGAAATTCATCACATTCCTTTCAAAAGGCACTCACTTATTCACTAAACTATTTTACTGTCGTCAGCATTGGTGTTTTCAGTTCAATCTAGCGTTTCATTACTTGCACAATTTTATGTAGAATGGTGACCGCCTCGTGTTTCAAAACACGCTTATTTCTTCTGAGTTTGCGTGGCACGCTGTCAGTGCTCGTTCCTAAACCACGCTTCCTAAAACTATATATCACATGGTACAACGTGCTCACACGGGGTTTGTTTGGCAAGATATTGCCATCCTTGATCTATCACATTCCTGCGTGTGTGACTTCTGTGTACCTACGCATTTCAGTGTTCCTGCGTGTGTCAGTGTATCTGAAACACATACACACATCACATACACACACACATACACACGCACACACACACACACACACACANCATACACACGCACAGACATCACACACAGAAAACACATACACACGCACGCACATCACACACAGAAAACACATACACACACAGTACACACACACACACACACCTTTTCATGAAATGCTGGGAAACTTGCTAAATATTGTACATGATTCCTACTTGTGATTGTGGGGATACCTCTGTACCGCACTTATTCGTCACGTGATTTGATTTACTACCTGATCATTTAATCGAGAAGTATATCTCTATTGCTTTTCTCTTGTTGCTTATCTTGCTATGTTTTGTGCTAGTTATTGATGTTGATTCATGTTAGTGGGGAATTATCATGTGTGTGGAATGTGTATGAATTATTGAGTTCTGATGATACCACCCAAATCTCCCCTCCCTCCTATTCCCCCGAGCACAGTCATTGCATCATACCAATCAGGACCTCCAGTCTCCACCCATCCCCCACCTCTCCCTCCTCCCTCCCTGTCCAACCCCAGCTTCTGTTTCAGGCTACGCTCAAGCGGAGTAACTCCAACAAGGGCCGAGGCAAGCCCGTCCCGCAAACTATGGACCCCTCACAGCTACTCAAACCAGATATCAGCCCTGCTGCTAAGATGAACTCAGAGATGGCTCTCAACTTCTTCGGAGAGGACCTGGTACCCGGTGGTGGCGATATGATGTCACCTCCCCACATGATGGCGCCCCAGCAGGCTATGGGACCGCCAATGAGAATGCCGCCGACCGGGCTCTCGTCACCTGTCGGTATGGGCCACCCTGGCAAGCCACCGTGCAACGTGCTCATCAAGCCCAAGAACAAGCTTTCGCGTAGCCCACTTCTGGAGCAGCCGAAGAGGTATGGAAACAGAGTGCTTGCTGATCGATGGACTCATGTAACACTCACCTCAATGTCCACACTCTATTTTATATGAGAGTTCGCTGTTGTCACCCCACTAACACCCCACTTGCGCAGCTCTACAAGTGTACCCCCTTCACCAAGTAACCTTGTCCTCTCCTCGCCAAAACCGCAAACCCCCGCCATGATCAAGAAGGAAGCTCCAGAACCATTCGACCTGAGTAAAGTGAACATAGACGAGATTAACGTGTGCCCTGAGTCGCCGTTCAATCCGGAACACCCAGACACGCTGCCAGGTAAGAATTACCCCAGCCAGCCCATTATACTGTGTTGTTGCAATAGGGAATGCCACGGTTGTGAAATGGATACGAGGTTTCCCTGACCCCAATGTACTCTACAGAGTACAATAACCGGGAAATGGTCGTGAACAAGCCCGTGGGCCAGGAAGTGGAAGAGGAGGAGAGAGACGAGGCTGTGTCTTTCTACTTTGCCGGACTTTTCGGGGAGGACGATGACCTTGAGATGGAGGAGTCGGCCAAGGGTTCGCCCATCTACAACCCCCCTGATCCCAATGCGGAGCAACTCACTCTCAGGAATTTAGAGGTAGGAAAGCAGAATTTAGAGCTGGCTTAGTGTTCTAGAGCTGAGTTATAGTTAGATTTAGGTTGTTTATTTGGAAGTAGGTCTTGGTCAAGGTATGGCTAAGATTGAGGTACCCAATCCATTCTCTGTCTAGAAAGAGCTCTGCGTGGTAAATTGTCTACTAACGACAAAATAGCCAATTATACATGTTATGGTGTACAATCTAGAGTGTGTTGTATGTGGTTGCGTGTGTTTCTTCTTTCTGTATGTCTGTTAGTGTTTTGTCTGTGACCGTCTGTGAGTGTGTAGTAGCTTAGAAGTATGTAGGTAAAAAATCCATTAGTACTTCTACCATTGCACAATGTACACTGTACAGTTATCCCCTCAAGCTGTGTGTATTTGTGTGTGTGTGTGTGTGTGTGTGTGTGTGTGTGTAAGTAAGTACATTGATAATTAATGTACAGTGTAGACACTAGACACACACACACACACACACACACACAATCCCTTCGGACATACAGTATAATACACCCGTACCGGTTTTGAAGACGGAAACGTCTGTTTTGTGTGTGTGTGTGTGTGTGTGTGTAGGCTGTCTCGTGTTGACATGTTGACAGATTTTCTTGCGTGTACGTGTGTGTGCGTTTGAACGTGCGTTCGTCAGTACGTGGGTGTATGTAAAATCGTGTGTACATTGAACGTGGATATTTAACTGCTCTCTATGCTGTCCAAGTATACCCAAGTATAGAGGTAAAAACGCTACATGATCTAAACAAATCTATATTGTGGACAATGGGTCATATAGTACAATACACTCTGTGTAGGCTTATAATCCTGTTGACAAACAACGTGTTGTGCAAAATTTGTCGTGTACCGCGCTGCGGTACAAGGGAAAACGAATTACGCAGTTTGACAGGAAATTGTGACAACCACTTCTGCAATCATGGCTGTGACCAGGCACCAGCAAAACACTGAAAGCCACTTTAGACGTGGCTGTTATCAACAAAACACCGAAAGCCACTTTAGAGGTGGCTGTTACCAACAAAACATCGAAAGCCACTATAGGGGTGGCTGTTACCAATAAAACACCGAAAGCTACTTTAGAGGTGGCTGTTACCAACAAAACACCGAAAGCCACTTTAGAGGTGGCTGTTATCATCATATTATCTTCCCCAGGAGTTGGACGAAACGGGAGGAGAGTTACCTAGTGAGCTGAATGCAATTCTGGAGAGTATTGAGGCTAAGCCTATGGGAACAGAGCTGGATGACACGGAGCCCTGGGGAGAGAAGAGCAAGACTCAGTCTAACGTGAGTCTCGTGTGATGATATGCAGTGTCCACATTATCTGGGTCTTTGTGTCGCTATTGCAACACTTTTTGTCGAAGTTACGTAGATTTTGTTGTGTCGATAAATCCCGCTTCATCTCAGGAAGAATTGCCTTCTGGACAGCTGGTTCCAGGACTTGAGCTCGGAGAAGAGTTCATCGGTTTGGAACTGGATTCGCTCGACTTTTCTGCAGGCTTCTTCGACGATATCACCATGAAGAAACTCGATTCAGAGCACCGGAAAGCGGACAGATCCGATTTTGATAAGATGTGAGTAAATTAATCCCATATATCATTGGGATTAATCTCAAATATCATTGGGATGAAGATGTGAGTCTTGTTTATTGGGTATTGGATAAGCTGCGCTGTTGTGAGTCTTCACGCTATTTTTCTCTTGCAGCCTGGATCCACCTGCCTCAACCGCCAAACGTCCGACAAACGTGAACACATTCAAAACCTGGGAGGAGGAAGAGAAGAAGGGTCTCCATGGGACCGTTCCCCAGCTCCTGTATGCGAACAGCAACCATGAGATGAGTATCCTCAAAATCCACTGCCCTGATACTCTTGAGAGATTCAAGATGATCAACAAAGCGTTCAACAAGCTTCCCAAGGAAGAGAAGAAGATATATCTGAACAACTCTAAGAGAAATAAGCTCCGAAAATCGGTGATTATTGAATCTGATCAAGTATATAGCTGCTCGGAATTTGAAATCCATACAAAAGTCATTGATACAATTAGTACGTTGATCAAACATTTTTGCAGCAAGAACAAGAATTCCACATGGATCAGCCGCCTGCCACTCCAGCCACGATGGATTGGGCGGCGCAGCCTCAGTTTGAGCCTGGTAACCGGATGCCACCTCACGATTCTGATAAGATGCCTGGAGATGATCAGGATGGCATGCGCCAGAGGGAACGGCGGCAGAGACTGTATGAGAGGAACCCAACTCGTCAAATGAAGGAGGGAATGATGGCAGGAAGCGAGCAGATGCTCGGATCATGGCCTCGGTTCCGGGGACCTGATGATCCGTCCAATAGCACTGTGACAGTCGGGCCTATTCCACATAAAGGTGGCATGCCTCCCGCCAGAGAGTCGCCAATGACACCCGTGCCCATGACACAAGGACCCATGACACCAGTTGCTCCACCAATACGATCTCCTATGACACCACGGGGCATGTCTCCCATCAATGTTCAGATGATTCCTCAGAACCCAATGATGGGAGGTCCAGGGTATATCCAGCGTTATTTCGACCCCGGCACCGGCCAGTGGATGCACACAAACACAGGACCAGGAGCTCACACGCCACTCCGACATTTGCCTCCCCAAGGCATGATGGCACAGCAAACCATGGGGCAGTTCAACCACATGGACCAGTACCCAGGGATGCTGCAACAACCACCGGAGCCATCACAACCCCCACCCAAACCCACAAAGAAGAGGACAAAGAAGAAGAAGGAGAAACCTATCCCTACCCCCGCTCCGATAGACCCTCAAGTGAACTTGGAAAACTTGCCACCTCATCTCAGGTTCGGAGGTCCTCAGACCACGGCTGCGCCCCCTGAATTCCAGGGAACAGCACCTGGGCACCCGCCAGGAGGATTTGACTACAACGAGCAGTTTAGACAAGCCATGCACATGCCGGGTATGCCGAACCCCCTCACCAAGAACTTCAAACAAGGGAACAGCCCGATGTTGAAGTCTCCACAAGGTCTGGAACTCGACAGACCAAAGAGTCTGAGTATCAGCAACAACTCGCCGTCAGGAACACCCAAGTCAATGCCAAACACCCCGAATAAAGCTGGAGGTGTAAGTAAGAACTCTTCTCCTCTCACCAAGACAGAAGATTTCCCTCCCGAGATGTCGGATTCCCAACACCAGATGCAGCAGAAACAGGCTATCCGAATTGCGTTGGAGCAGCGCAAACAACAGCAGTCGCACATGATGAGTCAGCAGCAACAAGCAATGGCGATGCCGAGCAGCTTCCATATGCCCATGAATGTTCCTCAGTTTGTACAGGTAGGAAATCTTCACACTCTCCAATCTTTAGTACCCTTTTATCGTAACTCACGNTATCTCTGCCCGTCCACAGTAGGGGGTCAGTAGAGGATCAGAATGGGATCCACATGTGATCGAAAGGTGGTCAATAGGGGGTCAGAACTCTACGACGTAGCTTTAGTTTAGGTGTATATACTTGTACCCAAACTCCGTCGGAGCGTCCTGTGCCGAGGCGTCCTATACCCGGTCAATGCAATGGTCAATGGTCACATAGCGGTCAATACAATGGTCATATAGCAGTCAATTCAATGGTCATATAGCGGGCGAACCGTCTCAAAGCGGTCTGCTCTCCTCAATACCTCGATTATCGAGTCGATCTCGATTATCGATACAGATCTTTGATAGTGCAGCAGATCAACGATTTCCCTCTTTCCCCCATCTTATCTTTCTTCACAGACGTTCGACAAACCCTCCAACAACGAGTTTCTCGCTGCCCCTTCAGCAGGGACATCAAGACACGACCCTCCTTGGAGAATATCCTCCTCTTCCTCCCAGTACCCAGCATATTGATATATAGCCTTAGCTACCCCGCCATTCCGCCAAATACAACGGACGAACTTACCTCCCCTCCACAACAAAATATAGGGACAAGAGATATGTTACAGACTGAACAGTGAACAATGCAGCCGACGACACTACAGACCTTCTGACTTCGCAATCCTCTCCTCTGAGATATACCAAACTTCTGTTGGGTATTCGCGACGTTAGGTATTTTAGAGGTTGGGTATTCCGTTACGTACTGCACTACGGCTATACCTCCCTCAAGTATCATCAATCCATCCTCGAATGCCATAAAATGTTTACTTGTGTTTGAAAACAGCTACCTTTACTATGCTTGATAAGAACGATTCAACGGTATATAGACTTTTCTTATGTAAAAGACTGGGCTGGGAACCTCATTATGGAGTAAAATCTCACCAGGCTAGAGTTATTCCGTTGATTGATTATGAGAAGGCAAGAAGTTGACACCGGACAGGTTTAAAGTAGCAGATAGTTAGTGTAAGGTTGATCATTTGAAAACTTTAAAAAACGCCGATTAAGTGCGAGTTAAAGTGCCAACTTTAACCAATTGCAATTGGTGAATATCGAGAACTTTATTTATTTGAGGTCGACCTTTATCAATTAAGTGTCACACTTTGAGAGTCATTTGGCGAATGCCAAAAATAAAGTTGCACCTTTAATCCACTTAGAGGGTGAGCTCAGCCTTGAAACGCCGTTTAAGTATGAACTTTAAGTTGGTGAATACGGCCCTTAATCATAGAACGGAAATAAAGTAACATAGTGGATGCAACACCATGCTATTTTCAGCCGTATGGCGATGGGTCCTGCTGGGCACTCTGGGCACATGATGGATCAGATGAGCCCTGTGATCGAGGATGAGAAGAAGCCCAAGACCACCAAGAAGAGGAAGAAGAAGAAAGCAGAAACTCCGGTGAAGAAAGATGAGAAAGTCAAGGTACAGTTTCCAATTTTATGGAACCTCGAATTAGTGGGTTTCAACTTTCAACCAAAGTCTGTTCCTTTTTCCTAGTCCTTGTAAATAATCGTCTCAACCTCTGACAGATGCCGAAAATGGGAGCGAATCTGGTGATGCAGACCGCGATGGGTCCTGGTCCCCTGGCTGGTACTCCTACGACACCCGACAACTTCGTGGCCCCTCACAACATGGTCCCCAAATCCGTGGGGTTTCAACAGGGCATGGGGCACCCGATGCCCCAAGGAATGCCTGGTCAGGGTGGGGGGCACCTGGGTGTCATGAATCCGAACCAGAAACATTTAAACATGCGGAATCCAGGGCCTGCCTTAATGGTAGGACCGCATGTCAGCCATATCCCTGGGCAAACACATCACCAACATCGCCTTATGGCACCCCAATTTGCAACAGCCGCGTCCGTAAACAATGACCCTAGGTTCATTCGGCCCACCCTGACATCACAGAGCCCCCATTTTCATGATAACTATGAAATAGAGCCACCAAGGACTCCAAAACCCTCGCCTAGGACTAAACATAAAACAAAAGCAAAGGAAACATTTCAGTTATCAGTTCCCAAATCAGTAGACACTCCGATGCAAGCTGATTCGCCCCGATATCATATAGATACGCCTCGATATCAACATCAAATAAAGATCGAAGATAATCAGGATTTTAGTGACGTGAAGTCTCCCCAAAGTCAGCGATCGCTCACACCATCCTCTGCCAGTACCCCCACGACGAAGGACCCTTTTGACAACACTCCCCTAACACCGAGTCTATGCAGCAGCGGAGGCGAGAGCGGGTCAGCCTCCAAGAGGCGGAAACGCCGCACCAAAGCCGAGATGGATGAAATCAAGACGGAGCGGGCGGGATACTTGCCACCGCGAAACACCAACAAGAACATTCCATCAGTCATTCAGCCGGACATCGGCAAAATGGTAGACATCCGTGTTAGGGGGACAGACACTACTTCACAGGTCAAGATAGCGGGTTCGTATGGCCGTGCATACATTGAGGATAAGCCGAGCTACTACAGGGATTTGGTAGCGAGGATCAAGCAGGCAAAGCATCAGAAAGAGGCAGCCAGACCAGTGGCTGCTTGCCCAGTTCCTACAGCACAAGTGCCAGTTATGGATGTGCGGATGCAGGCTCAGAGGCACCATCAACAAGCGATGCTGCATGACCGTCATTTGGAACAGCTGCACGCCGCTCACATACACCATCCTCCCACAGTGCTGACACCACAGCAGGAGAAAATGCTGTGTCAGAAGTTCGGCGTGACACCAGCAGAGGCACAACGGATGTATTATTACCAGCAGCACCACCACATGATGGCACTCCGGGAACAACAGATCAAGGCGTATCAGATGCAGGCTCATGCCAGATCCGGGGATGTTGAGAAATCTAAGATCCTGGAGAAGATTCGATCACTGCAGGAGTCCAGGGAGAAGAGTGCGTTAATTCGCAGTGGACAAAGTCCTATTTCCAGTGACAAAATAAAGCAGGAAGACAGTATATCGATGTCAGTGAAGCAACAGAGTGATTCAATTCAGCTCATATTCCAGAAACCTGTCACCGAGAAAAGTGAAAAGAAAGAAGATATGGAGAAGAGTGTGGTGAAGCAGCACAAGCCTAAGTTAGAACTCACTAAGCCAACTCCCCCTGTCGTTAACATCAAGCAGGAGTACAGCAAGGAGGTGTCCGCTCCTGACCGCAGGGAACAGTTGCCTTTTGCTATCAGCGGCCCTGACTTTACCCCTGCCATCAAACCGTGCAACCCCCTTACTGATGAGAAAACTACACGGGTCATCAACCTTCATAAGGCGTTCCAGATGCTCAGTGACATGCTAGGTATGAAGCTGAAGAAGGATAACCTTGCTAGTCTAAACGAACTGAGGGTGAGTCAAGTTGGAATGTTCCAGTGTGTAATAGTTAGTAATATGATTAGTTGTAATATGCAGATTTACATGTACATTGTACATCCTTGATAATTCCTGATAAAGTTTCCAAATTGCATAATATTCAACCCTCTGTGTAGGTTATAGGTCCATTTCAAGTGCGCGCACATAGCTGCATTATATATCACACTCGATGAGTCACATCTGGTGTCAGGTTATAAATCGACATTTTCTCAATATCAGGTACAGAATATAATTCCTGGCTCGTTGCCACACAACTTGGTGTGTTACAACTGTATAGTGGCTCTTCATCCGAACAAGCTGAAACAAATCACACCTGATCGACCCTATTACGGCATTAAGGATGAACATGGTGCAACCTTCTGCTCAGATAGCTGTCTCGTGAGTTGAATGATATTATGACATGCTACTCTCAGACATATTCGACAGACAGCAGACACACCAACTCTCACACTATGTCCCCCCTCACACTATGTCCCCCCTCACACTATGTCCCCCCTCCTCCACCGACATCTCCATTTGTTGGGTAAAGTTATCTATTCCCATTCCCACGACAGTGCTATCATGTGCAGCAATCAATCCCGATATCCTGTCTGTCTCCTCTACCAATAACTCACTACTCGGGTACACACGTGACACAAGTCCACCAATGAGCGCTGCCGATGCTGATATTCTCTCTCCTGTAATCAGCATATCCAGTGCTAGTTTCCTGTTCACAGCACGCCCTACCTGCACGCCTGCAGTCGAGCAAAACAGTCCAATATTAATACCGGGTGTGGCAAACTGGGACCGCTCCGAACATATGGCCATGTGGCATGCCGCCACCAGCCTACATCCTGCTGCAGTGGCGAGCCCGTCTACACTGGCAATGACTGGGACACGCGAGGTTGCTACTAGCAGCATGAGAGAGTTTGATAGAGTGAATATGTCACGGTGAGTAGA
>CAMPET010000155.1:18649-39029 GCA_946803715.1 Beroe ovata | reverse complement strand
AAGGTTACATAGTAGACTGCATGGGAATGTGTGACAAGGTTACATAGTAGACTGCATGGGGATGTGTGACAAGGTTACATAGTAGACTGCATGGGGAATGTGTGACAAGGTTATATAGTAGACTACATGGGGACATGCCATGTGCCGTACTATAATAGTATGATACATGGATACTGAACAACCACATAATCTACAGTTAGCCCATGCTCAACTGAGCTGTTCCACAAAACCAACCTCCTCACTCAGTATTCTGTCTTGGGAGAGCGCGAATCGGGCCTGGTGGGTGACAAAGTCGAGCGGTCCTAGCTCGACCGTGACGTTGATGTTATAGCAGAGTTCGTAAAGGGGCGGTCCAGTGATTGTGTGTAGGTAGTTGTGCCTGAAATTGCAGTTGAGGGAATTATAAGGGAGAAGAGCTATTACCTTCCTATGGGTGATGACTGATTGGGTATTGTGATAAAAGTGAGATTTTATGCTAATGTTATTGTGAAAACAGATTTAATGATGAAACTAATGAAATGCAATGAACTGCCAAAACCTCCTTAAATTTTGATGTACCATAAAGTTCATCAGGGGAGCCGATTAACTTTCATTTATTTGTTCTAGTGAATCTTGAACTACTATTGTTTTTAGAAATAAAACGCCTATAAATCGCTGTGGACAAGTTAACAACGATAAAATAGTTGACGATGACAGAATATAAATTCAGTATAAATCTCGAATGAGTGGAAAAATAAAGAGACATGATGACACATTCGAATTCAGAATAACCTCCCTAGTTTCAGTACGTGATATTTTCTATCTTTCCGGTCGAAACGCTATGTTCTTGCCACCTGCTGATACTGAGATCCACATCGCAGTTGACAGGAGAGGGCCTTACATCTGTAGGGTAACCGCTGATGATTCACAGTTTAGATTCTTCCCTCTCTTATGCCGATCCTTGGATTAGAAAATCGATACCCAGTATTTTGCTATGTTTGCAGTATACCCATACACCTCTATAGATAAGACTTTGGATTAAGATCATGGAATGTTTACCAATAACCATGGTATACATAATCAGGATCCTTGATTGGATTGTGGGAGCTGGACATGAATGTACGAAAGATTGTTATTTTTCATTTCTACCACGTGACAAATTCGTGTGCTGAAAGACTCCTACTATGAACTTGGCTGTCGAGTTTTACCAACTGAATGCATAATAGGAGAGGTAATATTTTAGGTTGCAACTGTTCTACCATTATTGAGGCAAATGCTAATTTCCCCAAACAGTGCGTCAGAGGGATGAGTCACATGTAATCATAGTCATGAGTACGCTAGCCTTGGTTCATCCATCGCCATCGAGAATGCTTCATTGTACTCTCTGTAAAAATCATCCAGGAGCTCTCTCGTAGAATTCAGCATATCCCCTTTACTTAAATCGTCCGATTTTCTTGTATTCTTTAATTTCATCCCATTGATCTTGTTCTGATAGGAAATCAAGCTCTCCCCCTGTAGAGGGATTTCCATGAAGTTGAATAAATCAACCATTGTCGATAAAGGGTCTGAACTGTACTCTTCCATCGTGACGACCTTGAGATTATTGCCGAACTGATCTCTCCATAGAGGAATGAAACACACATATATCCCCAGACGTAACGTTGTACTTGTCGTTGCGGATCTCCGCCCTTCAGTACTCTCATGACAGCATCTCGTCAGAGTTTTCGATTTTAAGCATGCTTTAAATCGTTCCACACTCAATCTAACGGCGTTGTCGAATAATCTTGGTGAGGTTTGGTATGGTTCTCTTGAACCACTCACTCCATTTGTACGGCCATGACTGAAGAATAGAAAGTCCGACCATAGTCGCTCTGTGGGGTTTCTCACCATGAAGATGATTTTGGCGTCAGGAGTCAAATATTTGATTATGTCGGAGTTGTAGTATGGAGGTTCCTCATTATGGGGAAACCTACCAGTTACGTTGAACAGGAACCATCCTAAAGTCGTGGAAGCATCTAGAAGTACCGTTTCCGGCTTCATGCCGTCTGCCGGCCTGATGTCCCTAAGGAACGTTAAGAAGGATTGACTCTGGAATCGTCTAATAGTCCACCAATGGTATTCCTTGCGCTTTCCGGTATCAATGAATGGGTGGATAAGCATCTTCTCGTACAGGTCAGAGGTACCACACTTTGGGAACCCTCCTATGTACACTCGAGGTAAACAGAGGAGTTCCCGTGTCTCATCGCCGTACCAACAGAAGCTCTTGTAGTCCTCTAGAAACACAGTCCCGATTGTTTCATCGACTTCAGGTGATTCCTGCTTGAAGAGCGTCAGATTGGCCGGCTCATGAGTTCCATTATAGATTATCTTCCTCATACTCATGGCAGGACGTCCGTAGTTAAAGAGAGAGTAGTATTCCCTATGGAGGTTTACTAGAGCGGAAACAACAAGGAGAATCAGGAGAATGAGATAAAATCGTCTCGGTGTAAGTGGAACCTGCAAAGAGTGGGGGTATTGAGATACCCAACGGATGCTGCATGTAATTGAGTAGTTCCATAACCTCTGGAATATTAGACCAAGTGCAGAGGGTCTAGACATACCCAGTTTAAAGGAAGTACTGCAAGACGAGATTGTTTAGCCATCGATATACTGTTCTGAGTGTACTTCATTGAAAAGAATATTGATGTCAAATGAGTGTCCTGAGTGTCCTTCATTGATAAGAATATTGATGTCAAATGAGTGTCCTGAGTGTCCTTCATTGATAAGAATATTGATGTCAAATGAGTGTCCTGAGTGTCCTTCATTGATAAGAATATTGATGTCAAATGAGTGTCCTGAGTGTCCTTCATTGATGAGAATGTTGATGTCAAATGAAAAAATAGAGGAAAAATAACATATTGAAACATCAAAGATAATTTGTGTTCTTATACTATAAGTACACTAGCGTTGGCAGGGATATAAACATCATCGACAATGTGTGTCAAAAAGTGAAAAGGCTAACAGCTTATTTTCCCAAAACCAAATAAGATTTGGTTGTTTCTGTCCGCAGCATCTGGCGTTCTTTACCTTAAAATCTATGATATGAGAAAGAACGCGGCGTATTTGACAGACTGCCGTCACATCACTAGAAAAAGTTGTACCGTTTCTACACGTGATGTGACGGCAGTCTGTCAAATACGCCGCGTTCTTTCTCATATCATAGATTTTAAGGTAAAGAACGCCAGATGCTGCGGACAGAAACAACCAAATCTTATTTGGTTTTGGGAAAAATATCACTCTTTTTCATTATTTATTTGTTTGTAAGAAAAGCCAGTTTTGAATAATGACTCTTTGAGCAAAAATCTTGACAGAATGATTAATTGGTCAATTATTCAATTACCTAATTGGGTCCAAGAATTGAAAATCGCCGTTGATTATTCGTATAAGGAAGTAATCCATTATATCCCGTTGAAATTACCTGCATACATGCTTCGAATCACGAGATATTGTCCCTAATTAGGTTAATTAGCTAATTAAGTTTTTGAAAACTTTAAACTAGCATCATCAAATGGATCAAACTGAAACCAAGCTATCATGTCCCGTTGCAATAACTTCCTTATCTTTTCCAGAACACGAGCTATTCTCCTTAATTAGGTTAATTAGGTCATTAATTAATATTTTTTTCAAAGAACTTCGACCTATTTATCGGGCAAATAATCAGTTTTAGTTTTGCAGCCTGTTTTCTCCAAAAAGAAGTGGCCAAAATCCCTAAACATGTTGCACTCAAAATTACAAAAATTGCCTTACCTCATACTAATTATGAAGTCATAATTGGGTTTCAAAATTGACTCATTTCATGAGAGCCCGTTTTGGGACGGAGGAATCCTTGATCAACCATATTCTAAAAGATTGAGTCCTGAAACCTTCCCGTTCTCTCACATTAAGGAATACCGATTTGCTTATTTTTTGCGTCTTTCTCGGGTTAAGGAGCCTCAATTAATCTCAATTATCTCAAAGATGCCAATGAGTTAAATCAACTTCGAACATATGGTTGGAAAGTAAATTAAATTTCCTTTCGTTGGTATGTCATCCGTTTTTCGCTATCTCGTAATCTTCTTGTCGAAAAATGCATCTCAAAATCATCAATTTTTGGAAATGTCAAAATAGGAATTCGCTACTTAGTGACGTCATTATCACGTCATAATAGTGAATAAAAATAATTTTGAGTATCAATTATGAAATGCTCTATTTTTATTCTTTCCAACGTGGGGTCGAAATCACTTGTATCTTTTACCGATTAGAAGTTATCAGCGATCAAAGAGAGGCCACTTTAGCGGAAAATGCACCCTCTATTGACAAATCTATGTATGTATATTTTTCCCAAAACCAAATGAGATTTGGTTGTTTCAGTCCGCAGCATCTGTGCGTTCTTTATTCTAAAGTCTGTGATATGAAACAGAACGCGGCATATACGTCAGACTGCCGCCACATCACGTTTAGAAATACTGTAGCTTTTCTTAGTGAAGTGGCGGCAGTCTGACGTATATGCCGCGTTCTGTTTCATATCACAGACTTAAGAATAAAGAACGCACAGATGCTGCGGACTGAAACAACCAAATCTCATTTGGTTTTGAGAAAAATATCACTGTTTTTCAGTGGGTTTCGTTTAACTTCCAATATCAGGACTTTTCGAGTGAATTTTGACTAATTGGTCAATTATCCAATTAGCTAATTGAGACTTAAATGAGCTACTATGATGAATTATAATCGTTAAGAGCAAGGTATCATACCCCGTTGAAAAAACCTGCCTGTGTGCTTCCAGTTACGAGATATCAGCCTTAATTAGGCTAATTAGGCTAATACATTAATTAGGCTTTCGTGGAATGCGAAAACGTATTACTGAGTTGAACATACAAGATTTGAGGCATCGATATCCTGTTGCAAAAACAAGTATATCTGCATCAGATTTAGAGTTATTCACCTTAGTAAGGCTAATTAGGTAATTAACTCATTAGCTTTTCGGCGTAGTTAGAGTCATATTGTTAAATTGTACATACAATTACTAATTATGATCAAGCAGCATGGTTTTTTTCTGGCAGAGATCTCTTTTAATACAGAAAATCGGTTATGCTCAAAATTACGAAATTTGACTTACTTAGTACCAATTATGACGTCATAATTATGCCTTGAAATTGATGAATTTCATTGGGTATAATTTTTTCCTGATTTCATGACCATGACCGAGAACATATTGAAAGATGAGGTCCTGAAACATTCCCGCTTTCTCAAAACACTAAATATAACTTTGCCTATTTTTTCGGCAATTTTAGCCTAAATGTGTCTCAATTAACACCAATTATCTCAATGATGCTAATGAGTAAAGTAAATTTCGACCACATGGCTGGAAAGTACATTGAATTTCCTTCCTTCGATATGTCATATGTTTTCCGCTTACTCAAAAGCTTGAGGTTGAAAAATGCGTTGAAAAATTACCCATTTTTGAAAATGTCAAAATTGAAATTTGATAACTTGTGACGTCATAATGACGTCATAGGTGAGTCATGAAATGAAATCAATGGCCAGTTCTGAAAAGCTCTATCCTTCTTCTTTCTTACGTGGGGTCGACATGGCGTTTATCTTTTACGGTTCAGAAGTTATGAGCGTTCAAAGAGGGGGCACTTTTGATAAAAGAGAGGGTCTCTCTCTCTATGTATGTATGTATGTATCTATATATATGATCGTAACCCTAAAAACGACAAACACCTTCGATTTCGGCGATTTCAAGTCGCTATAACTTCAACATTTTTCATCCGAATGACTTGAAATTTTGGTTGCTGCCTCTCTATGATATAATCAGACGGAAAACAAAGTTTCATAACAATCGGATATATAGAGGCGGTGTTATTGATAGTCGAAATTCGGCGAATCCGTAAAAACATATAGTAGGGTCTGGCAAGCGCCGCAGCTTTTCGCGCGTTACATAAACGCACAAAGCTCACCGAGTCGGCCCTTCGGGCCCTTTTTGCTCGCACGCTCAACATTAGCTACAGATGCCGCGGGGGGCTTGCCAGCCCCCTGATAGATAGCAACTGTCCTGCAGAAAGCATTGATACAATAATCTGGTTTGGCAGTTACTGAGTTTTGACCTAAAAATTCGAATACTCAGCAAATCACAGGACACAACCAAGAAACACGGCGAAAAACACGGTGTACAAATTGAGGGTGCAAAGATAATGTTGCTAAATGGTGTACCCACGTCCCACATTGTTATTTATTTTGACAACTTGTTTGTACGATGAAATCTATACACACAGCAGGAAAAGCACAAAGATGTTGAATTACTGCTACGGAAGAAGAATGTAAACGGAAATACTATACCTTTGTTGTACTAAATATAATTTTCTATAATAAGAAAATCACGAAAAAATCTGTGCGTCTTAAATTCTCTTTGTGTGCGTCTTAAATTCTACAGGTATTAATTTTCAGAACAAGCAACCACAACAACAAGCAAGTAGCAGTTTTCATTATTTTCATCATTTATATGTTTGCGTGTGCGCAATAATGAAAATGACTATACAATTTCAGCTTGATGATGTTAAATGCCATGATTAAAATTCGCTGCAACTATACCATGACGCGGTTAGGAAATGGGAAAGGAGTTGGCTGTTGGGTTTAGGGATACTCTCACGTGGATTTTAGATTAAAGCTCAGTTTGACCTGAGTTTATTACCGAATGTGCGCAGGAGGTTTTGACTGATTGGGTTGATCTGCAGTAATACACAGTTTCTCTGCTTAATCAGAACATAACATGCATCATTGCAGTCTCTTATCGCTAATTAGTTGGTTATTCGCGACCTTGGCTATTCAGGGCATGAAGTCGCGAATACCCAACTCTGTTATTCCTGTTGGGTATTCGCGACGTTGGGTATTCCGTACCCCACGCTTCCCTGTCAATCTCTGACCTCCAATGTGCGCACTTGTTCGGCAACCACTTTAACATGTCGTGGTTACTGGTCGTGGTTATAGTTGTTCTGAAATTTCTATGCTTACTCCGTTTCCCTCTAAATACAGGTTTAAATTTATAGATTTCTCAAATCTCAATTCCAATAACCATAAGGGAAAAATCTTTCATCTTCTCATAATTTCCTCAGTATTGATTACTGAATTTAAAAGCAGCTCTTCATACGTAGCCACTAGCCAGTTTTTCATATGTAGCCACCCGATTGTAATATTTGGTCCATCCGATTGTTATATTTGGTCCATCATTCTGACGTTCAACAGAAATAAAACAACGGCTACTGGACATTAGAGCTTATCAATTGACAGTGCAGCGAGGGAAAATTTTGAGGTCGACCCAATCAGTCAATTCTCCTGATTAGAAACGACAACTCTACACATTCAGTGATCAGATCAGGTGACACCCAGCATGAAAATTCATGCGACATGATAGTAAATAGTAATGCTGTCATAGTTATTAGTCATGATCGACGCGGACACAGTGCACAGTGCTATCCCTTTTCCAAGTCCAACGCCTTTTTGTGAAACAAAAAAGGTGGATGGGGAGTGAAAAAACGGGAGTGGACTAGACCTAGTGGACAGTGGTCTCCATCGTCATTGAACCACATGGGCAGTGCCCAATCGATTAACAGTCCAACGCCTGAACCACGTGGCCACCTCGCCACATAGCGCGGCTGATATTACAATCCCAATATGACTCCTATCATGAACGTGATATGAACACACACACACACACACACACACACACACACACATAACTCAGTGTTGCAGCTGTACTCACAGTGCTAGAGATAGCCAGTTTGTAAGGAGTTTCTCGGCAACTGATTTGGTTGCCCGGAGTAGGAGTTTGGGTGACTTGTTCACATCCGCAGCAATGATCTTGTCGAGAAGAAGGAACAGCACATGGGACAGGTAGTTGAAGTCGCTGTACAGGGCGATCGTCAGATAGGATGCAACTTCACATCTGTGTGCTATCTGAACAGAATACCCAGTGCTAGGCGGAGAACTATCGATCATGACACATGCTACATCTCAATATGTAGAATTCCACAAAAACTTTACTGTGCATATGAATAGGAATGAGTTGTTGTCAGGGATGAATCGTGACGAGGAATTAACCTGAAACTCTCGCTGCTTCTCTATAACATCGATGAACTTCACGACGAATTGGTCGTTACGGAGGAATTTGAAGAATTCCTGCAGCTGATAGTCCGATTCTTCACACTGGTCCAGCTGCAGGATTTTAGACAATGAGAATTGGGCTTTTGTCTGTCCAAGATAAGGGTGGTCAGTTTGGAAAACAAGCGCGCAAGTAGTAATTATTAATTTCTGATGATAGGCAAACATAACGTAAAATTAACATTAATCAACAATCAACATGTTTTTTTTCTGATTCAGTCTACTATATGACGTATTCTTTTCAAAGTCGGTAATATTACCCGCAATGAAAATTGAATATTGAATTGTACAATTTCTGAAAGCTTTTAGTTTCGATCAGTATCTAGAGCAATTGGAATCACTCGAGGTTTAAATATTCTAAAAGGGCGATCAAAGCTAGCATGCATCAAAAACACTACACACTTCACAGACACACGCAGATACACATACAGTATACAGTATACACACAGACACAAACACATTAGACGCACATGGGACACATACACATACACACAAACACATACCAATAAACACAAGTGCGCGCGCACACACACACACACACACACGCCCTCAGACACAATTACACATACAGAGACAAACGAACAGACGGATACACGCAGGTGACAGATACACACAGATACACAAAACACACGCAGATACACATACACACAGACACATACACACACTACATCCCCAGACACTCACACACAGACACACGGACACACAGTACACACAGACACAGACACACACAGACACACAACACACACACACAGACACACACACACACAGGGAGGCAGGTTTACCTGGAGGTTGCTCATGATTTTCCTCTTGTCCACGTTAGGGAACATGATATGAACAAGGTAATCTGAGAATATCCTATACGGGATTTCCAAGGGGTCTATCTTAATCTTCGCCGTGTGGTCCGTCATCAGTGTCAATTCCGTGAACTCTGACAGATGTTCAGTGAATTGGTGTATTGTGAAATCGGCATGCGGGGTGAATCATTAATCATCATTAATCCCGCATGAAAAATTCATTGATGATCATTTATTGCCCCTTGACTATGTATCAGAAGAAGCAGTTATTATCCCAATATAGGGTAATATTCTTGGTGAAAATGTTGATAATCTATCACAAAACCTCCCAGTGGTTACCTCAATATTAGTACGCTCGTCGGAATAAACTCGATTTTCAGTTTAGTGCTCTCTCTCTGCTCTCTCTCTCTCGATTTGCATAATATAATGTAAGGGGCGCGGTCATTCGAACACACTAAAAACCTTGTCGAGCAGCCTTAGCGTAGGAAGCCTCAACTTTGTCAATTTCCTTCTGATGTTTCTTCTCCATGACTATCATGTGTCGTTTGTCCTTCCAGTTCTTGACAGCCAGCGAGATTATGATGATCAGAACGAGAAACAGCAATGCGCCTGGGTGTAATAGGGGGAGTCAAGATTTCGTGCAGTATTGTAGTGAAAAAACCGCAGACACAGACACACACAATCGCAAAAATACTGATACACTCACACTCACACACACACAGTACACACACTGCACACACACACAAAAGCATACCAGCACGCAGTACAGTGTACACAGTATGTTCACACACAAACACTGGGACACAGGGAAATATACCTGCTCCAATGTAGACAAACTTCATGGGGAAACCTCCTTCCATGAACACAACCCAACCAATCTCCTTTCTGTAGTTACTGATTTGCAATCGTACCCGATACTTCGCATTGATTTCCTGCCCCAGGATAGATCGCTTCGTTTTGCCACCGTCTTCCAGTTGACTCTCTACGGGGTCTAAATTTAGCCAGTGCGGGTGTCGTCAGAACATATCGAATTCAATAATATGGACTGTTAGTATTTCTCTAAAATATTTTCTGAATCTAATCATTGAACAATGGCTACCTTTGATCTGTTCGACTGTCGGTACCACACAGACAAACCGTCCCAAATCACCAATCTCGCCGTTACTCCGTGATATGACGGATATGGACGCGTTGATGCATGGCATCTTGCCAACAATCACTTCAACCTGGTCGTCAAACCTGGGAAACATAGTGAAATAGTAATAGTAACGTGCAGGATGTGAACAATATATAGTGCGAAAATCGTCGGCGAATGTGGATATCATCATCAGGCCATGTATTGGCAGTTCGGGGAAACAGGTTCGATATCGTCTAGAAGTAGAGGCAGCTGTATAACTGAGGGTCATCAGCTCTAATCTCATACTATCCATTAATTATTGATCTGTTGACAATATTTCTCTTCAAACGGTCATCAGATGGTGTGATAGTGGTATCAGTAAATATTATTCAGTGGTTGATATGATCTTGCATTCATGATATCGATCAGCTATGTTCAATGTGATGGTGCTCACTGCTCATGTGTTACGGTAGTGTATCTGTGTGACGATGTACCTGTGTATCTGTGTCATGGTAATGTTGATGTAGCATCTCTCGCCTCTCTGACACGTTAACGTGTTGTTCTTCTCGAAGTTGATACTGATCACCGACGGATTTGTTATCACCTCCATGGTTTTCAGATTCGTGCACAAACTCTCAACCTGTGCGTAGTGTAAGCGGACTTCATACCTTTTAACTCTAGATTCGATAAGTATATAAATGCGAGATTACAGCGTGCCTAAGTTGCCCATTGGTAACACCTTCTCAATATTCTAAACTTAAATCCGAAGAAGAATGAGAGTCGTTCCAGATTGAGGAGATGCGTGCTATATTTGAAAAAGATAAAACGATCGCAGATCTCTGAAAAACGAACTATTCCCATCAACCAATCATCGGCAGTCTATCCGCAGGAATCACGCGCACAGAACCGCACGGTACTCACATTATCCATCTTGAACCCGTAGCTGTAGGATTGTGACATATCCTCTGGCAGTGTGTACACAAGTTCAGTATCGCTCTTGAGAACGGGGGAAACGCCGAGCCCCCTGAAACCCCCGCTCTCCGCGTCCCCACACTCGACAACACTCGCTTTTCTCTGAACAAGCTCTTCCTCCCGTACCACTATTTTATAGCCTGGTCTCGCGGCGGAGGTGGTGGTGGTGGTATCGCTGTTACCACCCTCCTCCTCTTCCTCGATACTCCGTCGATTGGGTGTCCGTCCGTCGACCACAAGGAGCGGATTCTGGATCAGGTTGAAGTTACGCCCGCTCACCGTGACGTTCATCCCTCCTGTAAATGTAATATTAATTCAGAGTTTTGGGCGCACGCTGTTTCCCATAGAGAAACTCACTGAAATTCTTAGTGAGTTTTTCTTAGTCTTAGTGAGTTTCTTAGTAAGAAACGTGTTGTTCCATTAATTTAGTAAGATATTGTAAATCGTACAAATTTGAGCTTCCGGCAAGAGTTTGTATTCGCAAACTATGTTTTCTCATTTCGTTCCAGCAGAATTTCAACACTCTTATTAATTTCCAATCGTATTTTCAATCTATTTTCAGCCAATTTTTCGTTAGATAGTAATTTTGCTAGAAGGATGTATTTTCTGAAGGAGCAACAGTGGCTGTATCTCCCCAATCATGCAAATGTCTTAGTTACCGTATGATTATCTCGTCATGAAACACGTGTCGGACCACTCTCATTACAGCTCCTTCTTGTTATAAGAAGTTTAGCACTGTTTTGGCGAGATTTTTTCTACTAATTCAGTATTCACAAACTATTCAAGATCCACTCACCGACTGCAAGAGTACAGTTGGGTTTAACCCCAGTCACGATGGGGTCAGACTCGTAGGAGAACGTGTGATTTGACAGGTCTGAGTTACCCACTCTGACCTCCACGAGGCTGGTCGATATACTACCCTCCGGGGTTCGGAAAGTCAGCGTCCTAGAGTCGGGAGTACACCTGTGCAGGCAATGGGAGAGGGGTGAGTAGAGTCATATCATAACTCGTAGGAAAGCGCGGAGCATTTATAATTGGATTTTATGTTGTGAGAGTATTTTGGAGGAAGTTTTCCGTCCCACAGTCTAAGTAGTACATGATCATAACCACTTTATATGATGGGGATGTGGGTATGCGAGCGTTAATTGCCAAGCTCAACGCAACGAGCTATTCAAACGTACCTGACGTCTGTACAATCCTGGTTGTTTATCATGACATGTGTCTGATCCATATTGCAGACGGGGTCACCCGTGACTGTCACCAGCGTTCCACCTGACACTGGCCCACTCGTGGGAAACACTGTCAACATTTGGAGAGGCTGAAATTAGACCGTTAATTTGCTGTTATTCGCAATAAATCTCATAGAAATTTAGATCGAATATATCACGGAATAATGTCGACAATTTTAATGGCGAGTAATTTCCGCAGATTAAAGTACACATTGTTGATAATATTTATAGGAGGCCTGCAGGGGTCAATGATACAATACTTTCATACGACCTTTTCGGTTTAATGCTTCATTTGGATTTTGGACTGGTAGGCGCGTATGCCTAACGGTCACAGTCAGTGCAATCTAGCTTTCGACTTAAGTAGCTAGAAAACACCTTGCACTCGGATGGTATCGAAATATAATGAACGTGTTACATATATTGCCAGCAATTCACAGGAGTGAGTAAGCACAGAGCAAGTAATCAGTGCAAATCGTGAGGCAAAGTGAGCTCTCAGTCTCACGTGTGGGAGATATTCGATTACAAGAAAGATGGTACACATGAGACTCACTGCAATAGTGAATGTTTCATTGGAGGTATGAGTTGCTATTCCACTGTTCCCGTAGTCTAGTCGGATTAGCGCACTTGTCTTCTCGTGTAGAGTTTGCTTCTTCAGGGCAGCCATGAAATTCGGTACACGACACTCCAATCTGGAATAGATGAGATGAGGAGAAATAGTGAGGAGGAACTCCGTAGAGTGGTGAGGACTCCTCACCACTCCCCTCCTCACTATTTCTTGCTATTCCTTACTGAGAAATCAAGGGAGATTCGGATGGAGTAGCTTTTCTTATTGCTTCACCAGGATAAATACAGGCTAAAGTGAGGAGCATTTCAACCAAAAATGGGGGTGTAATATGTCAGAATTCATTCATGGTTGTCAAGATGTTGTCAACAGCAAGCGCTTTTGTCTCCCTGTTTTCTATTTAATTGATCCTTTGTAGGTGTTATTTCATAGTTTTAGCTGCTACAGAGAAAGATGAGTATTTCAACGAAAAACATTTTCAATTCAATCAGGCGTCAGAAGTGCTATGAAATATGCTTGAGTTTGACAATATGCTTGAGTTTGACAATATGCAAGACTTCGACAATACAATAATTGTAGACGTACGTTGTTGAGTTTCTTATCGTTGGGTCAAGACAAGCCACAGATATCTCACTACCATCGTCGGTAGCGAAAACGAACTCTATCTCTATGTTTTGCCCCGTTTGTGCGAGACTGGTACCCGAAATCGTCACAGCGATACCACCCTCGCCTGGTCCCCAACTTGGTATTATCTGAGTGGAGAGCAGGTGGTCACATCCTGTGATTATTGGTCAGGGAGAGAGGGGGACGAATATATAATATAATGGATATCGAAATAATCTGCATAGCATGGATCTATCTAAAATTTGTTTTGCTGATTTTATGATCTGTTGTCGAACAGAACACAACCTATATTTATCTTATCAGAATTTCAATGTGGATCAAACTACCTCATTTTGTATCTGAAGTTGGTGGCCGTCTTGTGGGTTCAATCAAATAACCATGGATTAAACACCTAAATCATGAATTGTACCAACGTCTGAACGATCAGTATACTGACACCTAAATCAAATTGCACTGATTGCGATTATCACACCCCAGAACTGTTCACAAACTTTGCTGTCCTCATCTAATCCCATAATCACTCACTATCTCCCCAACTATATTCCTCACTGTTTCACTCACCCTCTCCCTCACTATCTCACTCACTCACTACCTCAGCAACATTGAAGGATGGTACCAACAATCGAAGTTGATGTGAGGAGTTTTCCAGTACACGTTGCTATAGCAACGGTGGTCACTATAGCATTTCTACTGTGTATCCTTGGGAACGGATGGGTTCTCTACGGTTCGATTCGACATGATGCTATCAAACTGGACAAGTTGTCAGTAAGTTGGCTCCACTCCATAACGAGTGTTTCATCGTCATATATACCCGTACTTCCAACTATAGTGTGAAATATATAATCCGACTCCACACCCACAGGTTTGGATAATACTAAACCTCGCCACGGCCGACATCGGTCACGGACTGGTCGTTCTCCTGCCCTCGGTCATCGCCAATCTCCACCACAATACGTGGCCCCTGGGCGAGTTCCTGTGCCGTGTCACATTCGCCAACAAGTACACATTCATGATCGCTAACGTGCAACTCATTGTGCTCCTATCCCTGAACCGGCTATACCGATGTACGTTCCCACTGCAAAGCGCTGCCGCACCCGTCCAGCAGTCCCACAAGTTGGGTGTGTCACTGGGTGTACTCGCTGCGTCCCTGGTTGTGCCCTCCTGGACAACATTCATCTCCTTCTACCGCAGTGCGGAAATAGGATTCATCGCGTACTCCAGTATCCAGTCACAGTGTCAGTTTGAGGTTCACCTCAACACAACATGGAGAATAGTAGACATGTATTTCGAGAAGGTTGCCTTTGCAATATTCGACTTTGTTCCGACCATTGTTCTGATTGGCGCCAACGTGTCGCTCATCTGTATAGCACTCTTCAGACGGAGCACAGTTGAGCGGGGCAGGAGACTCCACAAGTCGATGATAGTCCTCCTCGTGACCCTCACATTCCTCATATCAACTCTGCCCCTATTTGCATGGCACTACCTCTACTCGAACAGTAACACCCTCGCGTTCAACCCTCACTTTGCACGGAGTATCGTCTGCAGCAAACTTCTACTCAGCTTCTCCAATCCTATCATTTACTACTCCAGTAATAAGAACTTCAGGAGATTCACAATAGCGACGGTCAAGTCTAGAGCGACATGTCTCTCAGATAGAATTTGCCGGATTGAAATATGTCTACACGCTTCGAGTACTCGAAATGGCGGTGAACCATATAATCCTGCTAATCCGTGATATCGACTTCTCTGATTGATCCTACTGATAGTTCGTATAGAAGATTTGAATACGATTGGGAAATATTATTTCATTACCAACTATTGAATCAGTAGTGCTGATGTATTAGAGTGCGAGTTTAATTGTGTTAAACTGAGCAAAGCACAATACTCACCTTCTCTATCTGTGTATTCGCGGTGAAACACTGGTTAACTTCCTTGACCGACTTGTTTTCACAGGCAGCTGAGTTAGAGTAGGCACACGACCTACCACAGAACCGGCACCCATATGTGTCTATGCTGTACTTGGAGACACACTGGACACAGTCTGTAGCGAGCAGCCCACACGAATAGACGGGCACTGGGAGGATATGGTGGGCATGGTGACACATAATGGAGAGATGATAAGGGGTGAGGGAATTTTGTAAAGGACAGTTAGATTATATCAGGGGATAGTGATTATGATTGAAGTAAAATAAGGTCGAAAAAGTCAGAAAAGCATCACCGATAAATGTCAAAACATCAGCAACAGTGTCGATAGTATTATTGTTATCAGAGGGGGATGACTTACATGGACCAGATACCACATTCACCACCGGAGTAACAGCTCTGAGGCGGTGGATTATTAGCATGAGAATGTGGAATTTCCTCATTACAGATCAAGAATTGTCTAAACGATAGTCTTTTATTTCATCAGACAAGTTGAATACACTCACCTGTATATTATGCTGATAATGACATCACTTTCGTTCACGTGATACTCTGGAAATTCGGAATCGATCTGAATAATGGATTCGATCACTGATGTGGGCTACAGTAGAATCTATATATTAACGTCATGGAATGTTATGAAGTGGTGTCAGCGGAATGATGTGACGAATAGTGGTGCATACGTCATGGAATGTTATAAAATGGTGTCAGCGGTATGTTGTGACGAATAGTGGTGCATACGTCATGGAATGTTATGGAGTGGTGNGTCTCTCAGATAGAATTTGCCGGATTGAAATATGTCTACACGCTTCGAGTACTCGAAATGGCGGTGAACCATATAATCCTGCTAATCCGTGATATCGACTTCTCTGATTGATCCTACTGATAGTTCGTATAGAAGATTTGAATACGATTGGGAAATATTATTTCATTACCAACTATTGAATCAGTAGTGCTGATGTATTAGAGTGCGAGTTTAATTGTGTTAAACTGAGCAAAGTACAATACTCACCTTCTCTATCTGTGTATTCGCGGTGAAACACTGGTTAACTTCCTTGACCGACTTGTTTTCACAGGCAGCTGAGTTAGAGTAGGCACACGACCTACCACAGAACCGGCACCCATATGTGTCTATGCTGTACTTGGAGACACACTGGACACAGTCTGTAGCGAGCAGCCCACACGAATAGACGGGCACTGGAAGGACATGGTGGGCATGGTGACACATAATGGAGAGATGATAAGGGGTGAGGGAATTTTGTAAAGGACGGTTAGATTATATCAGGGGATAGCGAAAAGGTTGGAAGTAAAATAAGGTCGAAAAAGTCAAAAAGGCATCACTGATAAATGTCAAAACAACAGCATCAGTGTCGATAGTATTACTGTAATCAGAGGGGGGTGACTTACATGGACCAGATACCACATTCACAACCGGAGTAACAGCTCTGAGGCGGGTGATTATTAGCATAAGAATGTGGAATTTCCTCATTGCAGATCAAGAATTGTCTAATCGATAGTCTTGTATTTCATCGGGCAAGTTGACTACACTCACCTGTATATTATGCTGATAATGACGTCACTTTCGTTCACGTGATACTCTGGAAATTCGGAATCGATCTGATTAATGGATTTGATCACTGATGTGAGCTACTGCAGTAGAATCTATATATTCAGTCGTGGAATGTTACAAAGTGGTGTCAGCGGAATGTTGTGACGAAGAGTGGTGTTTACGTCATGGAATGTTATGAAGTGGTGTCAGCGGAATGATGTGACGAATAGAGGTGTATACGTCATGGAATGTTATGAAGTGGTGTCAGCGGAATGCTGTGACGAATAGTGGTGCATTCGTCATGGAATGTTATAAAGTGGTGTCAGCGGTATTTGGTGACGAATAGTGGTGCATTCGTCATGGAATGTTATAAAGTGGTGTCAGCGGTATGCTGTGACGAATTGTGCTGTATTCTTCATGGGATGCTATGCGGTATGATGTGACGAAAAGAGGTATATTCGTCTGTCGTCATCAGTCATGGAATGTATTGAAGTGGAATCAGGCGGTTTGTTTACATTTCTTACGGAAGCAACCTGGATCTTGAAAATCAAAACTACAGCGCGCGCAAAATGTAAAGTCGTGTCTGCTGAAAAAGTGGGTTTGCGTCTTTCCAATTCAGTTCGCGCGCGACACACTGTACTGAAATATGTGTCAATTTGTGTGTCAGTGTCACAATTAAAAGGACCTTACCGGTATTCAGTTAAGAATCACAAAAATGCTTACCTCAACGTTATTACAGAATATTGAAGTGTTTGTCGAATGGGACTGAGAGATATCAAAACTGCGAAATATCGTTGAGTTGATCTTGCTAGTTATTCTGCATTGATAAACGTTCGATATCTGAAATATCAAATATTGCCATACATGTCATCATGCTACCTTCAAACTTTCAAAACAATTCCACTTTGTATCTTGACCTAAATGCACTTGGCTACTAACCTGGTATGCAGGTAGATTGACAACATCAACAATCACTTGTTTAATCGTGACACTTGACAGTTTCTCGGGTTGGGTGCTATTTATCCTCGGACAGCTGCCACTATCCTGAAATGAACAAACCATGGTGATACAGTGATATTCTGCCAATGAGTACTGCACAGTTACGTAACGTGTAGTCAAGTGTAAACTGCACACACGTATGACTTGGCACGTTTTCGTGACAAATTTAACTTTGAGTAACTGGCATTGGGGTTCCACTTTCTAAATCGAGCGGGGTAAACTATAAATATGATACGGAAACAGGGATATGAAATTATATCATCGATCAAAATGAAACAACGTCGGTGGATTTTGTGAATATGGATAATAAATTTGATTTGAGAAGGTTATACATATTACTAAAAACGTAAAAACCTGTATTTACCTACTAAGAACATAAATTCGGTCTAAATAAAACAAAATTAAAATGCTACAATTTTCATATTTGCCGGTGATTCTTCGTTGTCACTTCTTTCGCAAAAATGAGTGCTGAGTAACAAACATGAATTACATATCAATACTCTGTGTTTCATGAACAGAATGGATGAAGATACTCACAGTTACTTTGTAGTCAGAGCATGGGGCACTCTCGTGTTTGCTACACGTGCCCTCCAGCGGACACCATGAACAGAACTCATTGATAGCACTGCAATCGTCACACCTGAAAATATTCATTATTATAATATGTGAAGAATCAAGATCAGTAACAGTCCTTGTGTGTACGAAATTCATTCCCTTAGCTTATGTTTGACACATCCATTTTATCACGAACGAAAGCTGTATGTTCGAACACCTAACTAAGAACGTCACCGCATGATTTCATTAGAACATTAAATACTATATCCTAGAGGCTAGAATAGGGTACTCCCATCAAGAATACAGTACCTATTGTTCTTATCTATTAAGTGTACCCCATTTTAACATAGCTCATGGTATTAGGAGCAGCTAATGTAATTATACCGGTTTGTGATTATATTGTCATCGTGAGAATTACAGCGGTTAACATGTTGCCTCACTCTAGTTATGAATGTACACTTCGTGTGTTCAATAGGTACTCATACTCTGGAACGTGCACATTGCTCACACTCACAAGGAAGCATTTCAATCCAACGAGACATTTAAAATCGACTTTGGTCAAGACAGAGTGGTTATGTGCCTAGCCTGGCGAACACGGTGGCGATCCTTGCTGTACGGCATGTTAAACAAGGAATCGAAACCGTGAGGTTCCGTACAGACCACTCTGTCACAGAAGTTGATAGCCTAATCACAGAATATAGACATTGACTGGAGTCTGCCTCGACAGAGATAGAAACACACATATACACAGACCTATAGCAGTTTACACACNACCCGCTCACTAGACTCAATTTAGAGAATGAGTTGGTGGTAAAATACACTCCAGCCACAGACACACTGGTAGACACGCGCACACACACACACACACACACACACCCACCCAGTCAAACACGTACACATTACACAGCGACCACAGACGTTTGTACATATATTCAGATTTATAACACGTGAGCCGTATCTCAAGGAGGATAGATAATGACCACAACAGCAATTTCCAGTGTTCAGACCACTACGTGTGTTCGCGGAATGATACTTGATGAATTGTTCACTTCTTCACGATATCATTCTGTGGAGAGGGAAAGAGGGAAAGGGTGAGATTCCATGATATGACCTCGGACATCTCACCAGTAATTGGTGAATTTGTGAAGAGGGTTAAACCAATAAACCATCGCCCCATACCATGAATAAGTGGTGAGGGCAGGGGTAAACCATCACCCATACCACAAATAAGTGGTGAGAATGGCGAACCTCGCTATCCACTATTTGTTGGGATAGTGATCCAGATTTCACACATTATCATGTAGCTGCTGCCTCGAGGCCGGCAATCTAGCAGATTAATCCAGAAGACTCGCTTACTCCCTACCAATTAATCGTATTACAGAAGTCTAGCCGCCACTTGTACATCAGGATACCACCTCTCTAGAGATGGTTCATCCTGCACTAACAGCGGTGTCAGACTGGTGTCAGACGATAATCGGTGTCATTGAGGAGTTACCAGGAGGTCGCAGCACAGCACTTAACGTGAGAAATTCCCTCTGGGAGTGAATTCAATGAAATTACTACATTTCGCGGGAATTGTGGGTAATGAAGAACCGATGGAACGGAATGATCGTGGTATATCATATGTTTCTAGTTCCAAGTTGAGCCGGACATAATATCCTAAACTCGAATATTTTGGGAATATTTTGGAATCGTAGGAGATGTTGAGTTATCACAACAGAATTTCGCATTTACTGCCTAAAAATAGCTCATTTCACAAGATGAAATCACATTCTATCGCAGCTATGTATGTGAAGTACTTGCAAGAATTTGTATGTGTGTGTGTGTGTGTGTGTGTGTGTGTGTGTGTGTGTGAGTGTGTGAGTGTGTGTGTGTGTGTGTGTGTGTGTGTGTGTGTGGGGG
>CAMPET010000155.1:0-10019 GCA_946803715.1 Beroe ovata | reverse complement strand
TCTCTATTATCTTTATCTTTACTCATTTTTTTCTTTTTTTAATTAATAAAATATCTATCTACCACACTTCATTAATTTCACAGTCTCTCTTACACTAAACAACAAAAACCAATAATCACACTAACTCTCACACACACACACACACTCACACACACACACACACACACTCACTCACACAGATACACACACAGGCACACAGACACAGACACAGACACACAGACACACAGACACAGTACACAATCATTCCACAAATTACACCCCCTCCGCTCATTTACTACAACCCTCTCCCCAGTCCCCACTCTCACTCACTCATTCATACAAGGTATGGTTCATATTATAATACCCATCATAGCTGATTGCAACCAATCTTACTCCCCACAATAATACAAAATACCAGATATACCTGACATGGAGAATTGTGCCTCTGATTATGCTTGTGTCAGCGCAGGGGGCTCGTTATAATAGGCAGTGAATAACTATACAATGTGACATGGGACATATCAATATCAAAAAGTTATGCGGAACGAAAATGTGTTTTTGTTTCTTACATCCTCATGTTGAATTGTACCACTGATAAAATCAAATCTCATTCATTCCCCCAAACCTCATTCATTCCCCCAAGCCTCATTCATTCTCCCAAAATTCCCGCATCGCGTTTCACAATGTCTATCTACCTCATGTGTGTTAACGTGTCCGACTGGATCAATAACAGCTGTGAATGTGAGACAATGAAGTACACATCTGTGATCCATATTGTGTCTGTGATGGACTGATTTCCCCAGGGAGTCACGCTATTGATCCTTGTCAAGAGTCAGGATTAGAGAACACTCTAACTCATCATCATATGCCTAATGCCGAATACTGCTGAGCTATGATGATCATAACTCGTCATAGTGATGATGGGAGAGTGACTCTTTCAGTCGCATAGCGTTTTGTTCTTGGAGTTATTAAGCATACTGTAAGACGTGAACTATCGTGAAGTGGTCGCCAGTCAGACACGCTAAAAGTAAGTAAAGATCACAACAGTTCGCTCTGCAATTCCACTTTCCGAAGAAATGTTATTAACCAATGCTTGACAGGAGCAATTATTACACTGACAAATACCCCAGACACTAAGTCGCTAAACTTGTCACACTTCAACAACAGCTCATCTGTTGACGTTACGTTTTAAAACATACAGACTTGTTCTTACATTTGTATCACAAAAACCTGCTCGTAGAACAATTTTAAAACGGGAGCAGAACTATTTTTGGGCTCAACTTGAAGTCGTGTGTCGGAAATGACGGTCAAGACATCTGCTTGATTGACCAGGAAGCTCAGTAATGTAACGAGTCGAGGAAACCTGGAGACAGCGTCATCATGCTAACAGCTGCATTGGTGCTAGTGTTGTTATTCATATTGGTGACAGTCGATAAGAATTTATCATTTACAGGATACTTGGTATCCGATAACTGCTATACAGTTTCACTTCATCAATGATCAGACCAGACTTTTACAAGGCCTTGAGTCTGTAAACTCAACAATCATGCAGTGTACAATCGTACATATTGAATAGCTTGTTTTAGGAACTGAGGATCTTTGAGTGAAATCGCGATTTGAAGTTCAATAAGCTAATGAAGGAAATAACTTCCGTTATAGAGGCAGATGGGGAGGGTGGAGAGAGGGGACTGGAGTCGGACACTGGCTATCATAGAAGGTAGAGTACTACAAATGACAACGTCATGAATACATAACATGTTTTGTATGGTACCAATCATTCGTGATGTTGTATATTGCATTCTGTATATTGTGGTAGAATACCAGCCTGGCCAGGGGCCAACAAGATTCTTGTTCCCCTGTTGGTTCTATCGTAACAAATTCACTCATATGAAATACTATGAAAAAGGGGAACATAGCATTAATTTCCTGGTAGTTATTACACTCATGTACGTAGGTAAAACACGATAATGTGTACATGATGAAATTTGATGCTGTTCCTCCCGCAACCTCTAATCTGATTGTGGGGTGCACGAGCACTGAATTAACAGTGCACAGTCTCAGATTACACATTGGCAGTGAATTACAGCATCATCATTTTGTATCATTTCAAGAATTCGAGTGAAATACGGAGCTACCTATACTCGAGAAGTAGTGTCTATCGCTTCAAACTCGAGTAGGTATCTGTGTAGCTATCAACTCACGTGATGGCATTCGTTACTCCAACACAAGAAGTGGTATTCTGCAACTCAGTTCAGATTTGGAATTTGAATGGTATTACTACTCGAAAAGTGGTACCTGCAATTCCCAACTCAAGAAGTGGTACCCTGCCCCCTAGCGTAATCCTCGCTTTCAGAGGATGACATTATTCAGAGGGGGGTGTATTGGAATGGTGGTACTGCTTGTAACACTGTGGATGAACCCATTCCAGTGATACATTCTTCTCATGTCAACACCTTACTTCAAATCATGCTCAAATTACTATATTCCGACAGTACATCAGACAAATAGCTTAATACAATATACCTGGTGTATTTGTGCTGTATAGAATTTGTACAACACCATTTAGTGTGATCCTGAGGTACTTTATTTTGGAATTCACGTTGTCATGGTCAGGATAGGTGATCCGAATACTCAAGTGAAAGTGTGATATTGTCACAGCGTGTTGACACGTGTAGTAGGATATCAAATATCTGCATCATACAGTGAATGTTTGTGCACGTGCATGTACCCATGTGCACGTGCGAGTTCATGTTTATGTGCGCACGTGCAGCACGTGCCATGTTTTTGTTGGTTCTCAACCATACAAAATACCATTCGGCAACATGGTACCTACTCTGCCGACGAGAGCTCCTGGACCCCAGTTGACTCTTGAGGGGTCCCTGAGTCCGGACCCAGGGAGTTCTTATCTGGCAGCTCTGCACTATGATACAGCATAGTGGCGACCTGTCACTGTTACATACTTCATGCAATATTAGCATATCTGTGAAATGTGGGACAAATTGTGTTTACTCCACACATTTTCCCACGGCATCTGTCAACGAAACAGTTGACAGCAGACTCCATTTCCTTCTGTCATAATTTTAACTCACATCTGGTCCAGCTGCATAACTTAGTGAATCTAGGAGAGGGATACAATGGCACTGGCAGTATAGAAAAGAGGGTGCCAATGTGACCACTAGCTTCACAATTGTTGTCACAACATGTTAGCCTCACACTCTCTTCAGCCCACTTGTGGATCTCCCGAACTCTTTGATCTTTCAGATAAGGAGAGGACATGTCGGGTGTCAAACGATAGTAGAAAAATAAGTCCACATATCAACAGATTGTATAGATGTGCAGTTGTACACTTCATCACTACAGGATTCCTCTGTACCCACCACTTACAATACAGTAGTGTCCAGTGTGCGCCCACTGCCCATCCCTTATACAAGTTGGGACTGCTATGAAATCTTAACTGTACACAAGATCTAGAAGGTTGAGTAGAACGATAAATCACATTGACTCACGCTCGGTACAGATCGCACTGGTGATAGTCAATGTTGACAAATACCAACTCCTCTGCAAGAAAACACAGTCCCACTCGCACAGGTAGCAGTCCTGGGTGACAAGTTTTGTTGACATGGCGCTCGTGGTCATGAGAGGCTTTTAATTTTGCGACAACGTTCAATTTCATTCATACCGTCAGATATGTCTGTGAAAGTTGGCACGGCACAGGTAATGTGAGAGTCCGAAACTGTGCTATTAGCATCAAACATCTCGCCATTATCACTGGTAAACTTGCAGGTGAAGTGTAAATCTTGAGGCAAGGAAATGTTTTCATAGTCCAGAGTTAACTGAAATAACGTTAAATCAGTCATATTTCATGCTGGAAAAATAAAACAGCTTATTCGTTAGAAAAAGCAGAGCAACTTACAGTCTGTCCCGCAACAAAGTCAACCCCATCTTTATCAACAGAAACAGTTAAACATTGGTCCTGAGACCAAAGTGCTGGATCAATTGTGCAGTCTGACTTCACGCTACATCTGTGGGTTGATTTTGTGTAAATGTGTAGAGTGTAGACTGTAGTCAGGTCTAAAACTGTATAGACGATGAAATGCATCTTCTGAGTAGACATTGTACCTATTTTCTAGAGTACACCATCCGCAATGAGGATCCTTCAACTGGGTACAGGTGTGGCAGTCAGAGTACTCATCACACCGAGAAGGAAGGAAACTCTGAAGCTGAAATTTTGTAAATTTTGATAAGTAGGTACTTATTTTTTGGTTGAGGTAAGCAAACAAAGTTTTGCTACCCTTAGGTTGGAATCAGGAAAATAAAGACATGAATAATCGATAACCAACTAACATTAGATTTTGTAGAAAGGTATGCAAGGTTCTCATTCATAAACTGAATTTTCGTTATCTCTGATTCAGCAGTGTAATGAACACCTAACTCCCGAAAGCTTCGGTCCCCATCAGTTAAGACCAGCTGAAAGCTTCTAGAGTTAATATCATTCTTATTGCCAAAAATATCTTGCCAAAAATATCTTGCCAAAAATATCTTGCCAAAATAGTTTCAATCTTGCAGACTTGAGAATAACCCAAAGAAGCACAAACCTTGTATAAGTGTGGACCAGCAGAGTAGAAAACAGCTAGACCACCATTCACTGATATTCCATTGAATGCAGTGATATTTATATCATTTGTCATGATATTAATGAGAGGTGTCTTGTCAATGTCTACTAAACTTGTGCTGTCAGGATTTATTTTCATTTCTGTATCTTCAGAGTAAGAGCAAACTTTGTAAACATGTTTGCCAGATTGAAACATAACAAAATGAGTCAGTTGCTGCAAGCTTATGCCGCTCACCACTGTTGAATGATCAATGATTCCAAAACCCAGATGAACATTAGTTGAATTCCCATCACACTTCAGCATACCATACAGGTTTTGAGGTGATATATCAAGATCAGGATTCATGTAAAATGCTTGGAGATCAGAGTTAGACTTTCTTATGACAACATACTTTTCAAACATCCCTGAAGCTGGACTCAGCACTTTTGCTCTGAATCTATCACTTATTTTAGTGTTGAACTTCACTTGAGAGAATGATAACTGATTTTTGGTTAGAATATCTTCAAACCAGAGTCTCACGAAAGCCCCAGCAAAATTATATTTAAAGAAAGAAACTATAAGGTATAATTTATCTTTGCCATTATAACAAGGGTAGAAATGCCTTATGCTTTGAAACTGATCACATAGATAGTCTGAACTGTTGCTTGATAGCTCCAACAAATTAGTTGAATTTGTCAGAAAGCAGCATTTATCATGAGTATTGTTCCTTATTCCACATTCAAATGTTATATTTGAATCCGTGTATAAGAATGATGAAGCAATGAAGTTTTTGGACAATTCATACTTCACTTTCAATGAACTGTCTAACAGATATGTCTTTGATGGGGTTGCTACATAGAATTCTGATCCTCTGATTACAAAGTTGTTAATATCATCAAGTGCATTGAACTGATCCGCTTTCACATGGGACACAAGAATAGCTACTGATAGAAGAAGCTGCCACATTTTACTTTAGCCATTGATCTACATGGCCCTTTGAAGAGAAAGATATCAAGACATATTATGGATAAACACTCTCAGGATACTCTGATTACAATTGAACAACATTTAAAAATAATACCTCATAAAACTTTAAGTGCATAAGCTTGTACTCTGCATTTATTTATAATTATAAATAAAACTTCACGACACTTCTTATTTCAATCAAATTTGATATGAGAAGCAAGGGCCACACAAGGGAGATCCCAAGATAAGATAAGATAAGAATTTATGGTATAAACCATCACACATTTCAAGAAAATTTCATCAATACAATCTCAGCCACTGAAAAACGCCACCTTTCGCAAAGGTGTCCACTACCCATTATCACTAGGAAAGAAGAATACTTTTAATAAATGTTAATCCCTTTTCTTCTAGCTACCTGAGGATGAGCCCTCAGGTATTCATTAAATCTATCCTTGTTGGAAAGGTAATTACCTCCTTCAATTTTGCTAATAACTTGATGAGAGACATACCAAAAATTGCTAGGATTCAGTGTTACAGAAGACTTCTTATACTTGTCTAATTCAACCTTAAAAATATCAACGGTTGAAGCATTTCTAACAGTTAGTGGTAAATCGTTCCAATATTCTCTAATTCTTTCAGATATAAAATTGTCATCAAGCTTTGTTATGCCATGACAAGATTTGACTAATGGTTTCCTATAAGTTAACAAGCTTCTCCTACATCTACCCAGTTTAAATAATTTCTGCCCATATTCAACTTTATTGTTCACTATCTTGAACGTTTCTATCAAGTCACCTCTCAACCTTCTCTCAGCTAAAGTAGTAAGATCAAGCTTTGCCAGCCGTTCACTATAGGGAACCGTGCCTAGGCCGCTAATCAGCCTAGTGAACCTACGCTGAACCCCCTCTAGCTCTAAAATAGTAGCCCAGTTCCCGTGTTGAATGGCTGGGGGCCACAGTTGAATGCAATATTCCATCTGAGGTCTTATCAGAGCTTTGTAGATCTTTAACATTACACGGGAATCTTTAACAATGACATTTCTACTTACCCATGCAATTGTTCTATTGGCATCTTTGATACATTTATTCATATTCTCATCCCAGCTTAAATTTTCATCCGTTAAAACACCCAAGTCACGTTCTAAACAACTAACTTGCATCTGTTTATCGTTAAGGTTATAAACATTCATTTGATTTTCATTCAGACTAATATGCAGGACTTTACATTTTGAAACATTAAACTTTAAAAGCCAAATGCTTTGCCATTTTTCAAGAGATTTCAGATCAGTGTCAATATCTACATAATTGCTTGCATTAGCAACTATCTTTGAATCATCTGCAAAGAGTTTACAGTCATTCTGAATACTAGTTGGCAGATCATTGATGAAGAGGACAAACAATAAGGGCCCTAAAACAGAGCCCTGAAGAAGAGACTATAAAGTTTTGAAACTGTCAGTCGATTGACTTTGTATCACTGTCTACAATGTTCAATCATCTAAAGCATGTCAGTAGATTTGTGGTGAAAAAGTGTGTGGGCTATGGGTAAAAATATATCCCATCAGCGCTGCAACCAAACTGGCTCCAAATATGCTGAGCAAACTCCAATTTTCAGCTTTATGCTTGATTCTAAGCCTAATTTTGAATGGCTTATCACATGTGCCAAAAATCTCAAACCATGTTGAGATTTCGATTGTCGATACTCGATAGGGCCTGGCCCAGGTTTCGCGCCGAACGCTAATACAATTTTTAGAGTTTTCCACTTTTCCCTACCGTCGTGCGTCGGCGCCGCGCGAATTAGGGGGTGAACGAAAAAAATCGACTTCAACAAAATATGACAAACTTGGTATCAAAATGATCTGCAGGCTGGTACTAACTCGGAGAACAAGTTTTGTTGCCAGAAATTGTGATTTGAAAGAGTTGTAGGTGGTAGAAGAACAAGGACTGGGCGCAAAAAGTGTAACACCAAAATTTCGCGAGAATATGCCAAAGTTACGATGTCTGTCGTTAAATCGAAATAACCAACGACTCTTTTGTTCAAACTCAACGATAAGCCACGGAAATTGAAGATGAATGTTTCTTTAAGCAAACATCGAAGGATTCAAGCCGATTGAGTATTTAGAAGTCAAGTTATGGTGGTTTGAAAACAACGCGTGAAAATCCGATCAATTTTCGTCCATAACTCAGCTCAGGAAAGACGTAGAGCAAATCTGAAAGCTGCATCTGAAAGCTCTCAACTGGCACGTGCCAGTTACATGCTGCGCGCAACAATTCATTACGCGCACGTGGGTGTATAGTTCATTATCTGATGCGTTTGTTGTATTTCGCCGCTCGTAAAGACTCGTAAATAGAGATTTTAACTTGTGGACAAAACCATGTGGCACCTTCCCTTTGAGTTATCAGGCTGAAACTTTGAGACTTGATAGATACTTATGATATCAACAAAGCAGGTTGAAAATCATCTTTCTAGGAGATTCCTAAGCTGAGCTATGAGCTGTTGAAAACTTCAAGTAGCCATAGCTTCGGCAGGCAGTGGGGAATTCGGACGATTTTAACCAGTCATGACCAGCTTTGTTTTCTCTACCTGGTGACAAAATTTCAGAACGATTCGTTGAATACATTCAAAGATAAGTTCGTAAACGTGAAAAACACCGTGTTACACTTTCAGTCGCCGTAAACGTGCTAGTACTTTGTGCGCACGCGCTGTTGTTACCACCCTACGCGAATGCATCATTCCGCCCTACCGTCGGGCGAAATGACTAAATGACAATTGCGCAGCGCCAATGGTAGGGAAAGTGCATATAACTTGTCGATCGATGATAGCCCCTGGCCCTGTCGAGAATTTCTTTGCGCGCGCGCGCAAACGAAACTTATTCTCAGACAGCCGCTGACGCTAGTTGCATCATGTTCCCGCGCTGCGTGACCCAAATACTCCGCGCGCGCTGCGCGTCTCCTTTCTACGACTTTTCAGTTCACTGAGTAGAACAGGGGCGCGCAACGTGTGCACATTGCATCAGCGGTCTAGCATCGCCAGACAACATATAACCTGCCTTTCATTGCAGTGGCACAATGCATATCATCGCCAAGCAACAGTTTCATTCCGGCGTGACAAATACAATAGTGAATAGCACATTGTACATTGTGTTGTAGGATTTTTCCCTACCGTCGGCGCGGGCGCCGCGCAATTCTCATTCCGGCATTCCGCCCAGGGATAAAATCCCGCCAACAAGGGTAGGGAGAAATCCTACAACACATTGTGCACAGTAAAAGACTTATAAATCAAATATAAAGACATGCTGATTGTTGAATGCTGATATGTGATTGTGAATCAGAATGTGATATGGGGCAAACCATTCGAAAATTGAAACTCACAAATGAAACTCACAAAATCAAATGAACTAAAAGATGAGTTCAACGATGACAGTGCTATAGTCAAATTGGCAAATTGCCGGTTGTTACCTGTCCAGTGTTGTTAAACAACATACCGATTACCGGATGTTATCTGTCCTATGTTCCTTGTTCGCGAGGATGAAGGATTGGAGAAACAACTTGTTAATGTTTCTCCAATCCTCCATTCTCGCAAGCAAGGAACAGAGGACAGATAACATCCGGGTAATAATCATTGATCAAAGTTACATTCTTGATTCTTCAATTGCAATATCGAACGATGTTAATGTTGCAATTCTACTATCACATTCACTCAAGTTTCCAGTTAAAATTGAAATTCTATTCCAATGTATCAAATTGAATGTAATGTAGAAAAGTAAGAAAATATTAAAATAATCTTATTTCACTCTTCAAAAGCATTTTTAAAGGCTATTAAATACTATTATTTAGTATTGGTGTATCCACGTTGCGTGCCCCTAAATTTGCTAGTGCTTTGTGATCGAATCACAAAAGTGAAAGGTCGTAAAACTAAAAAGTACAAACTGCTATATTGTGCAGTGGTATTACTATTTGGTGTTCAAATTCAAATCGATTCAAAGTCAAAACCATGTCCCATAGTCAATAACTCATGCGTATGACTATGCTCCTACACGTAGGAAAAACCGCTACAGCTGCAATCATGGCTCAGGTCACCGCCTAAACTTGCACAAAATACCAAGAAGTGACACAAGTTATTATCCTTATCTCATACTTAGAACATTCATTTCGTTTTATCGAAACAGCTCCATGGCTCCATAATCATTATTAGAGGTCATAATCATTAATCATATGAGTTTGTGTTTGGTGTTAGTGGCTATCTAAGAAACGTGACGATGATGGCTAAGCATTGCGTGAAACATTATTATAAACGTGCCACATTAAACGTTGTCATAATAAAAATCACATTTTTAACTACCAATTTTCCCATGTTTGCCCAAATATTGCTGCTCTCGTGAAATTCGGTTCCCAACGAACGTCTCACTCCATGATGGACGGACTCCTGTAATAAATGGAAATTGGAATAATTGGAAAGCCATGATTGAGCTGGACTATGATTGAG
>CAMPET010000154.1:115272-162449 GCA_946803715.1 Beroe ovata | reverse complement strand
ACACACACACACACACACACACACACACACACTGAGTAAAAACAATGTTATATCTCTCCACAGAGAGATATAACAATAACATACAGATAGTCTGGTCACTGGCTATGGCTTAGGTTGCACACTTGCACGGGATTTCTTAGCAGAGTCCGAAAAGCTGAGAAATCCCAGCAAAGTTAGTAGTAACCTGTAACACATGACTGCAAGTGCAGACTAAAAACTAGACTGACTACAACCTAAACTAACTTTAAGTATTAACTAAAGTAAACTAAACAGTTTAGTTTACTTTAGTTAATACTTAAAGTTTAGTAAACTGACTATGAAATTGAAATTGAATATGTTTTCTCGGTCGCAGGAGTGGATGAAGGTTGAGTGCATCCTGGACAAGAACATCACCATCACCCCAGATGAGGGGGATAGTCTGCTCCCTGACGAGGATAACTACCCTCCTTCGTATAACAGAAAATCATACGTGAGTATATGAGTGATTGTGTGTGTGAATGTGTGATCAGCTGTGAGTGTGATCACTGGACGGTACACTGAACGGTCACTGAACGGTCATTAGCGTAAGACTGAGAGTCTGGCGAGAGGAAAAGCACAGATGCAGATGCGTCTCATTCTCTAGCAAGTGCAACGACCATGAATTGGAGTATGGGTGCGTAGACTTTCACTTTGGAGCATAATATGGGAGTTTGTCTGAGGAGATGGAATTGTAAAAAGATAACCGCCCGCTCGGTGATACGCATAATTTCGCGGCCTTGGACCGTCAAAGAACATGGTTGAAGGTAAGAACCGCTGCACTGGTTAAATGAGAGTTGGTTATGCCTATGGCATTGGCAATGGTATGAAATGGAACGAAGAAATTGCTTCACAAAATGCTTGGGTCCATCTTGAAGTTGAATTCATTACGGCCAAAGCTGCAGAAGCAAGGAGAAGCGTGAAACAATTAGGTCGTTATGGCTGCGTTTACAATCGAATCACCATCACAATGTGATTGTGATGTGGGATGAGGAATGTCAATGACAGTTTTTGTATGACAGTGACACATCTAAAGCTGGTGTTATCTCTCTTCTCCCCCTGCAGGGCAGCAGTAACCTGGTGTACCTAGCGGAAGAGGAGGAGAGTGTGGACGAGAGTATCGGGGATCGGATCACCCTGATCCAGAATGAACAGTCTCTCTACCAGTCCCTCATCAGCAACAACCACCTCCTCGCCAGAAAAATGGGAAAATCCATGTAATTGTAAACAGAGTGAGTGGAGGTGCCATGTGGAGGTGCCAATGACACTGTCAGTGTCATGGGAGGACAGCAGACAGTAACACAGACAATGCGAGTTTCATTTTATCATGATGAATTGGTCATGAATTTATCATTATGCGATATCCGTCTGAACAGTATCAAGTATTTTTTACACTGAATCAGAATGATGAGATTGGTAATCAAATTATTTGTATCATCACAGTCTGATTTAAACTAGATTTTTATNATAATCGTAACCCTTTTTGACAAGAACACCCTCGATTTTGGCGATTTCAAGTTGCGATAACTTCGTCATTTTTCATCCGATTGACTTGAAATTTTGGTTGCTGCCTCTCTATGGTCCAAATAGACGGAATACAAAGTTTCATAACAATTGCCTAAATATAAGTGGAGTTATTGATAGTCGAAATTCGGCGAATCCGTAAAAACATATAGTAGGGTCTGGCAAGCGCCGCAGGTTTTCGCGCGTTACATAAACGCACCAAGCTCACCAAGTCGGCCCTTCGGGCCGCCTCGGCGAGCAAGCTCGCAAAAAGGGCCCTTCGGGCCCTTTTTGCTCGCACGGTCAACATTTCCTACAGATGCCGCGGGGGGCTTGCCAGCCCCCTGATTATTTATTGATCCAATTTCAAAACCTCGTAAAGGAGTCTGTTTCTTTAGAAAAAGTCTAAACTGCTTCACACAATGAGGAAGTCTATATTCAGATTTCAGAGCACGAAATCATTGCTTTACAGACCTCCGTTCTGATCTTCATCTGTTCCGTTCACGTTGGCAATGACAGTTTTTGAACTGGGCTGGGGTTTGTCTTGCACTGACCCGGCGCTTTTCGGCTTCTTTCCATCGAGCTCCTCGTGGTTGTAGAAATCAGGCTCAGGGTGAGTGGCACCCAAACAGTCCCAATGTGCGTACTCTGCAATACAAGTTGAAAAGTTGTAAGTGAGTACCAATACCATACATATAGTTATACAAAACCCAGTAACTATATATCAGGCGCATAGAGTATTATTGGTGTACCGTCTAAGCGTCAAATATAGGAGCAATGGTCACCGATGACCGATCAAATTTCACTGGAGAATTCCACTTGCGACTCACCCGGGAATCGATTGAAGAAGTATTTAGAACCGAGAGACACAGCGACAGACACAATCATGTTGATCAGCATAAGGAGAACTCGGAATGGGAATTTCTGGACTCCGTACACCGTGGCTCCATCATCATCTACAGACTGAGGGAATGGGTCAGGGTCATGAGAATACCAGTGGACGGATCACATCTAAACTGACAACCGGATAGTCAGATATCATGAAAGAAGGACAACAATAAAGTCGGTTTCTCGCTGAGTCGCTGGCACTTACCGGTTCCTTGTAATAAGGGAACTTGACGATAGCATTGTACTTGAGGACCGGTTCCCCAGCGAGCAGTCGCAGGACAAGAGCCAGAGTGAATCCAACGATCATGCCGTATTTGTTGGTGAAGCGCTGCGCGTGCACCACCAGAGTCAGGTGAGGGAAGAGCAGGATGAAGACCAAATCACTGGGGGAGGGAGGAGAGGGTTATGAGGGTGGGATTTGAGGGGGGAGGGAGAGGGGGTTGGGTGAGGAGGGACTGGTTTCTGGTAGTTTTCATCAGTCACTCCACAGTGGTTTGAATATCATGAGGCTATCAACTTCTGTGTGGAGGACTCTTATTTCATGTTTGCATTCTTACTGGAGGAGTGATCTTATATCCTAACTTCAATACACCACAGGTACAACTGCAAATCACTTTTACCTGCAAATCAAGTAAAGACCGTACACAGTCTTGACGTAGATGGCGATCAACATAGCGATGATGGTGTTTACAACGACAATTCCCCTCAGGAACCAAACTGTGAACCTGGTGACGAAATTGCATTGAACAAAGAGAAAATGGTCATCAACTTGCAAGTGTATCCACCTAGTCGGAAAAAACAAAATGATCTTCGGGGCAAAAAAACAATCACAGCTTCAGTTATCATCCCGTTTCTCTGAAACAAGTTGGATCTGAAGATCACAATATATAAAAATTATGGCGCAAGCATATTCTGCACCTGTCGCTGGCTTTAGGGTAGAAAACATTAACAAAGACGTTCCTAGTGAACATGGTACTAACACCCAGAATCGAGCTATCTATTGAGCTCATAACTGCAGCACTCACAGCACCCAGACCTGGTAAAAAGGGGAGGGGTGAAATGAGTATTGCTGATCATCGCAGCTCAATGAAAAGATCGTGCTGGAAAAGAATCATCGTTGGAGCATCTTTGAAGATGCAAAAGTAAGTTGAATGTTAGAAGAAATCAAGGGGCTGGCAAGCCCCTCGCGGCATCNTGGGACCGAGGATACACATTCGAGTGACTCATGTGATCAGTTATTGAAAATGTCACGTGATCACACAATATCACGTGATCACACAATATCACGTGATTACTCAATATCACGTGATCACTCGATGACACGACGTGATCCGCTATATTCACTCGATAAGTCACGTGACCGCCATCAAACATCACGTTTTGATGATTACCGGACTGACTTGAAGAAATACAGCTTTTCAACCAACAAACACGGGGTTTTCAATGATACTGCAAGGTTTTTATACCAGCAATCTTCTCAAAAAAGAGAACCAAACACATGTTTCTGAGTTAGCTTAAAATACAAAATGAACCCTGATGTTATATTTCTGATTCTACCAATTCATCTATCTACCATTCTCGGTTGCGACCAATTAAGCATGGAAATCCTTGCGCTTTCTTGGGAATTGCATACCTTGAGTATATTATAATTACTAAACCAGCATATTTATAAGTACTTAACTGACATATATACGAGATTTACTTTTGGTAATTTATGCGTTCTATTAAACGCAACAGTAATACTTCAGAATATTGAATGGTAACAGCGCTTTTATAGATCACAATGCTTGATATAATAGATTGTAGGCCGTAGACTAAATCATTCGTAACTCAAACCATTATAATGCTAATTTAATGATATTCAATCATTACTAGACTGGAAATATTTGGCCACTAATTTTTCTCACATTTTCATCAATTTGAAGCAGCAGGTTTAACTGACAACAGTTTTTCTCACATTCTCCCCCCCATTTCAGGCAGATATTCGACATGTTCGACAAAAACGGCGATAACGTCATCAACGTTGAGGAGCTAAGTGGGATACTCGAAATTCTGGGATACTCTCCCACCGTGGATGAAGTTAGGACTATATTGGGTGAGTTCACACACTGGAGTTGAATCAAAAATGGGGCAGGAGTTTGTGGTATTCCGGAAAAGGGGGGGGGGTTCTTAATGTTGTTGTATTGTTGCGGTATTGTTGTCTTATTGTTGTGTCATTGTTGCGTTATTTTTGGATCGACACCGGCTCTATATACCCAATTGTCTACACCAGAAATTTAATTTCAAGTGACATAAGTTTCTTTAATATCCAACCTTATTGCCCATGGTTCCCTCCCCCACTATGATAACACTACCCACCAAGTTTATTCTCAAGTGGTAAGCTTGATGTTGAGTCTCGGTTTCAGAACGATTTGACCAGGATAACTCTGGGACGATAGATTTTGACGAGTATTTGATCCTCATTCAGCATTGGATTGAACAGGATGAGGAGCAGATTTACGAGGCATTCAAGGTTGGTCAATTTTAGAAGTCTCCGGAAATATGTCTGCCTACCATTCCCGAGAAAATTTGTGTTCATAGGATCATATAAGGACGTATATTCTGATTTGTTCTCATTTCAAGAGAATACCCCATTCATTTAGATGATTTCTTTCTTTTCAAAGGTATTTGACAAAGATGGGGACGGTTTCGTGTCAGCTCAAGAACTGAAACGGGCTCTAACTCAGTGAGTAATTGATTTGTAGAAGAATAAAACCACTGTTCTTTGGCATTGCTGGACAATTCAGCATTGCATGTTATAATTAAACGTCTATCTAGTATACTACGAATTTGAAGGAAATTTCTGGTATTCCTCTGATTGCGAACTCAGACAATGAAACAGTGGTTAGACTTTAATTGGAGAAAATACTTTCAATGTACAACATCATCTTCAGTCACCTATTGAATATTTTGGTTAAAAATAGAATAAACTAAATACTGATCAGAAATAAGATTATGTCAAAACTCTGAGAATAGTCTACATCTTACTACTTATAATTCGTCCTCATATATATAACCCCTCTCCAAATGTCTATCTAGTATCTTATAAAACTTGGCATATATATTGAGCGAACCGTTCATGCCAGTACATCGTTCGCCCATGAGTACCACGCCAGTTTTTATTCCATTACCACCACCCGACCTCATTATATTCACTCTTCATCGTTGGCCCTAGCTTCCCTGTCATAACAATTTCACGCTGTCATAACAATTTCACGCTGCACAGGTATGGAGAGCAGTTTACGGAGGATGAGGCTAACGAGTTCTTCAACATGATGGATACCGACGGTGACGGGGTGAGTTCAAACACAAGGAAATGTTCCTCCTGATCGATACTATCAGGCATCACTTGATCAGGCATCAGTTGATCGATACCATCAGGCATCATCATTCGACGAATAACTTGTTTTTGAATAATAACTTTTTGATTACAAAGTGGTTTGAGTGGCTTAGTCCGTAGTATAGTCCGCTCCAAAGAATTTTGAATTGTCCTGGAACCTTTGATCCATACGAAAACTGTCTGTAGGATGAGAGTATATGGTCAGGTTTATGCCATATATATCATGACTCACAGTAATCGACATCATATAATTGATATGGGTAATTAAGATCAAACTCTCCGCAGGTAATTAACTATGAAGAATTCGTGGAGTACTTGAGGAGCATGCAGAAGTACAGTGCAGATCAGTGAACATGTATTGTACACCACATATTGAGTGTATACACTTGACCATACAATACAATACATGATCTAGTACAATGTACACTGTACATGTTACACTTGCCATGTACATGTTACACACGGGTTGATATACATGTGACGCAGCGCGATTTATGAAATGGAAAGACGCGATAGAGAAACGCACACAAAAACGCATAGATATGTGCGTTGAAGATCGAGGAAGAACAGTGTTGTTAACTTCAGTCTACAGTATGTTGGAGCATGTTGGGATTCGAGTTATAATGAGTATGGCATCATTGAGTGCATCATCATGTGGACAGAGGTTTCTCCAATTGAACGCCTAATCCCAAACCCAAAGTTGAAATGTTAGATCTTTCCCGACTCTCAGTCATGGGACTCAATTTCTGAATTTGTCGATCTATGGAAATTTGGGTTTGTTTCCAGACCATTTATACTACTGCACTCATCGAGAAATCGGGATAAAATCTTGAATCCAAAGTATCAGATAAGAACAACTAAGAATACCTATACTCGTTCAGATTCCTTGAGACTTCATCAATAATGAATGTAGATCTATGTTTATATTGGATGTCTCAAAATAAATTAATCAGGATGAACGATTAACTTAAGCATGTTAAGTTTGGGTTGCTTACATGTCGTTGACATAGATTAAGATTTTTCACCATCGAAAGCCATACTTCGAGAATGTTCCCTTATAAGTTCCATTTCTCGGGACACTTATTATTGAGGATTTGGGTGATTTAACAAGCATGCTTCGTCACACGAACATATCCTACATATCCTAGTACACCCTAAGATGAGACGTATTTTAATGTATTTGTTAACATATTTCAGTCCATATGAGATGTTTTAAAAATTACTGTTATAGTCGTTGGAAGATGATGATGGGGTAGCTTTAGCGGGATTTGAAACCTCAAAACAAAACGATCCATAGCAAAATTCAAATTTCAATTCGTGAGATTAAAAATTCAAAGAAGAACAACTTTCTCTGACCAACTGTATGAGCATACTATAAAGAACAGAAAGCAATTCTCTTCAAAATATCAAGATTGATCCAAAATTTTGAAAATTCAAAAATCAAGTGATGTCCAAAAAGAACATACAAGCAAAGTTTTCATTTTCCGTCAAGGAACTCTTGGTTTTCCCCTCCCATCCTTCCCTAGTGCGACTGTGTGGACTCTTAGGGCCCATCCCCCATCAGTAGAAGTCCCCTAATTGTAATGATCCCCTAATTGGTCTCCAGCATAATTGCTCCCCCGATCCCCGCGCGAGATTTAGCACTCGACATATTCATCCTCCACTTCACAGTATCGTGGTTCACATGTTCTCCATCTGTAGGAGGGATAGCTTGGGATTAGAAATATATACTTCACCTCCCCCCTCTGGGAACCTCTGTTTTTTGGATTCTTTTCGGTTTTTGTCAAAGTTTTTGTAACATGTGATTTTTTTTCCAATTTTACGGATCAATTTCTGTTTCAAACTTTGGCATTTAACCTGAAAATGAGACCATCACTGCCACACTCTCCGGGGAAGTCCCAATCTCCGCACTTGCAGTCCACTTCACCAGAACCGTTGCCACCACCGGAACTGTTACCACCGCTAGAGCTGTTACCACCACCAGAACTGTTACCACCGCTAGAACTGCTGCCACCACTAGAGCTGTTACCACCGCTAGAGCTGTTACCACCGCTAGAACTGTTACCACCGGAAGAATTACCGCCTGAATTACCACCACTGTTACCAGTAGCTCCGCCACTGTTACCAGTGTTACCACCACTGTTACCAAGACCACTGCTGTTTTCACTGTGTGGCAGCAGATGCATGTTGAAGCACGATCTGAAGAGTACGACTCAAGTTACCACATGTCAAATCGTATTCTCTTGCCTTCCCCAGCTTGGGAAAAGATCAGAAGAATCCAATTGTTTGCGTGGGAAAATTTCAGAGAATCCCGAGAAATGGACCATGCCAATTTCTACCATCTGCGATCCAGGTGATTGGGGAGTGGGATCCCTGCCCTCTTTACCCTCTACTTACACTCGGGGGAATCTGTCAGGGTGTAGAGTCCACTGCCACTGACAGTTTGACAGCTGTACAAATCCTCCACATCGATCTGTATAACGAGTTTCATTGTTTAGAGACATTCGATATCGAGGAGGTTCTAGAAAGTTCTAAGATTTCAAGCAATCCCGAAAGGAAGATTCATAGTGATCATGTGGAAATTCGAGTGATTAAGTCTGGAAGAAAATGGTACTAACTTGTGTATGTTCCGTAGTTCCACACCCATTGACCAGTTGTCGGTATCTGCAGCCAGCAACCACCATTAATAGCAGGGGTAGTCACAGGGGCGGCTGTAGTAAAAAGTTTTCATTACCGACGATTTTGTTGCATTTTTTTCAAACAGTTTTGGACTTCAATTCGGCAATTTAGGCATGTTTTAACAGTTATGAACGGTAACTGTCACATTCCTCCCCATTTTCCGAACCTGTTCCCGACATGGCAGTACCGGATGTTGCCGTATTTGAAGAGGGTCCGGTGACAGTGCCACTAGATGCTGTTCCGGAGAAGCCACTGCCAGAACTTGCCATCGTCGGGTTTGCTGAAAATAGGTTCAACTCGAAGGAGCAAAGGAGAGCCGAATTAAATCGAATCAAGTCATTTGAGGCCTTCACTGATTGCTTATTTGAATCCAATTATTCCATCAGAGCCGTTTATAAGGGGCCAGGCTCATTAAGTGGCTTGTTGTTCAGCCACTATTGAAGCAGCACTCACTTGCCGTAGCGCCGCCGCCTCCTCCTGAATTCCCATACATCCCCTGACCGCCACCGTTATTCCAGCCACCATTGTTTCCACCGTTATTCCAGCCGCCACCAAAGTAGTGGAGCTCCCCTATCTCTTCCCTCTTCTCTTTTGTCTCCGGTTTTTTCTTCTTTTGTCCACTGCTCTGTTCATTCCCAGCTGCACTGCCCTCCCCGCTCTTAGCTGCGCTTCCCTCGTCGCTTCCAGCAGCAGCAGCCGCCTGGATATAATGGAAATATCATGTCGAGAGAGATATTTATGTCATGATGAAATTGAACATGATATGTGTGACACGATATGCATCATACCTTAGCCTCTCTCTCAGCCTTTGCCTTCAATCGTTCTGCTCTTGACCTCTGTTTCTCCTCATCTGAGAAAGCCGTGACGAGTAGTAGGAGGAGAAATGTGGCAGTGAGAGTCCGCCCAAACATCATTCAAAACAAAATTGTGATATTGAGAAAAATGAGAGGCGGAAATGTGCGTGATTCCCGACAAAATAAAAGGTTTGTTGGTGATTTCTCAAAATTTTACAAATTGTTGCAGATTGTTTTGACTGTCGTAACATTGGACGTGACTGTGTTGCTTGTTTAGCCTACAGAACGGGGGCATAGTCAAAACAATGCTATTTGAAAATTGGGTCCTACGTGGCAAATGCGTGGGAAGTTGAAGTTAATAGTTATAGGAAAATGTGAATTTGAGCAATGAGCCGAACATAGATAACATGATGTTCAAGGATGGCATCCGAAATGTTTGATTACAGCGATAATGAACTTGGATTTTACGATCAATGTTGCATTATCATGTGTCCGCAAATGCTGTTGATTTCCACCAATGAAGTCCTGTGAGAGTGACCGTGCGCCACATAAATCAACCACCGTGTAACTGAAAGGGACTTCAGATGCTCAGTAGGTCAAATACGCGCGGCGTTTGGGACGTGCGTGCGCGCGGCTCGCGTGCCGGCACGTCACAAAATGCGCGCAAGCATTATCAGGGAAATTCGGTTCGGAGTTCGCGCGCGCCGTCAGAATTTTGCACTGACGTTGCTTCATGAGGTGACAAGTCAGTGAGTGAGAATGTTGTCATAGAAAACAAGGTTTGCGGTCATTTGTTTCTGTGTGTGCGTGTGTGTGTGTGTGTGTAGATCCAAACAATAAAAACTCGGTATTTGATAATGAAATGAAATGAACGAGAAAAGGGGCAAAGCAGGATATCAATTACAGCTGGATGAATCATTTCTCTCTATATACACTAAATATACGATCAAACCGGATCAAATGTATTCCTGAACTCAGAAATACCTTCAAAAATTTTCAAATCTGTCAGAAAACTGACCTACTGTTCATAAAATCAACTGGTAGTGGTAATTGGTTTTCCATTATCTTGCAAGACAATTGAAATGTAAGGTGGCTGCAAATCCCAGATGATATATCGCTTGGAACCATGATATTGAACAGTGCATGCAATATTCACATTTTCCGTTAGTTTGAATAACAACAATAAGCAACATGCTATCATGAGTCTGAACCAATGCCATGAACATCAGCCGAGACAGCCAATCAGAACTCTGCATTATTTGCACGTGCCATACTAGACTGTTTCGTTCATCTCAATGAATTCTGTGCCGTCCTCATTTGGCAGTTGCATCATTGTAGCGTGAATTCCAACCACAGAGCATGTCAAACCTGGAAATGGGTAGACTGAGCTTAAGCTATCTGTGTACGAAATGGATATGAAAATGTGAGTACATAGTATTGAGGATTGTACGGTCTGTGGGCACTCAGCTGTGGGCATTCAGTGGGCACTTTCCTGAGCTCAGGAAAGTGGTTATGCAGTAGTAGTGCATTCCGGGCACCACTTTTTGTTCCTTTTTGGAATTGCATCTTGAATGGAAATGTTTCGCCATGAATTTGCCCCTACAACATACCTATTATCCAGAAAATGACTGTTCCAGCTGAAGCAAAGAAAAGTAGGGGAAGGGAAATACAGGCACAGACCACTGCCTGGTCTTTTGGAGTGAAGGTGTGACCTGGGATGAAGTAGGTTTGAGATTGAGCGTTCTTATAGTTTCATCATTTTTGATCTCCAATAATCAACCATAAGTAGGGGCCTAACTGTTTAAAAGCTTGGAATAGATTACATTTCATACAATTCTGTTATACCTTCTGATGCTAAGAACATTCATTATCTTCATCAGAGGACAAATATGATAACAACCGTAAAAACAGGTCTGAGACGAGGGAATTTTCCCATTCTAACCTGCAATTTTGAGGGTTTGTCCCTCCTTCTGTCGACTTATGAGGTAACAAGCTGTACCGGACACTACAATAGCGAGGAGGAGCAGTGGAGATGATATGCTGAGAGAGAGGGTGTTATTCATGGGTGAGAGTGATTTCAGTGACGTGGTTGGTCCAAATGTTCAGCAAAATACTTCTCTGTGGTCTGCACCAATGGAATTCTATAGACTAGAGATTAACTTATTCGAGATAATCACCGAAAACTATTTTGTAATGTACATCACATGCAATATACATTGTACAGTGTAGGCGCATTTACAGTACGGTCTGAGGATAATTCTACAAATGATCATTGTACATTAATTGCTTGAGGACAATGTGCCATTGCTTGTCTACTTCACAAGGAATACAAATTCAACATTGATTCAGGTGTATTGTCATTGCCTATAGGGATGCAATGTTCCAAGGTACCATCTGTCTAAGGCATCATCTGTCTTAGTTATATACTACGGGTCTCAAGATCTGACACCACTCTGTACCCAATCAAGCTTGCCAATGACCTTTGACACCACTCGAAATCGTGGACCATGTAAAACATAACACGTCTGACATCACTTGAGAATGGAAAGCATCTAAACATCACAAAGGAAGATTGGAGGCGGGAATACACGATAACTATCAACACTTCAACGGATACGACTATCATTGCACTAACATTGTATTTTAACCTTAAAATAGGCTAGCAGGGGCCAGAGGCCGGGGGTCCTGCAAGTATCTCTAATTCCAATTAAAATAAATGTAATAAATCTAAATGCAATAAATGTAATAAAAGTGAGCATCAAAAACTTACATGCAGTAGATAACAAGGAGGGCACTGATGAAGGCATAATTAGTGTAGTAATAAACAACATTGTGTGTGACTCTTTTGGTAATGACTGCAATATTTGCTGGCTTGCTTGCTCTGTTGTAATTAGCTGAGGTATTGGTATGAGTCATCAAACTGAAGGTTTAGGTAATCCCGGTAATTCTACATGGATCTATTACCTAAAATAATTTCAGATATTTGAGCTAATCCCACAACAATTGGTTTAACAGTTGGAAACTCAATAGAATCCAATTTTACCGAAATCTTGCCATGGCCTGAGAGAATCCTTCTTGGACATTATCCAGTCCTTAGCAGATGTGAGTTGGTGTGGTAAGTTAACTGTTCCCATCTTTTTAACAAAAAGGCCTGACGGATGTGCACTTTCTTCCTCTATGAAGATCTTCTCATCTACACTCATTCGATGATCTAATTTGAATATCAAACATTAGTAACAAATTAGGTAAAAGATTTTGGCAGTGTCCATTGTCAATTCATGATAGACCCTGTGGAAAATTTCGTCACACGGCTTACATTAGCATTCTCACTTCCTCAGACAAAGTGTCCATGATTCAAACTGACACTATTTAGCAAGGACATAGGGCAGCACAAGTGCAGGAATCAGTAAGCAGAAGTGATATGCCACCTATCCATTGAATAAAAATCAATCGAATTGGTTTCAAAACATCTTCGTCGTACCATGTGCTGTGATTTGAAACAGGGATAAATTAGCTACACCTGGCTGGATTTAATAAATTTTGTGTACATACGTCCGACAGTCATGAAGAGGCTGCACAAATACATAATGAAAAAGTCTNACGTCTCTTTCTCGACAAAAGTCCATTTGACACCACTCCATTGATTAACCAATTATTTTGATAGGTCTATCTCATGACAATATTCTCTCTTGACACCACTCCCAGTTGGCACTGTCCTCTCTTGACACCACTCCCTCTAGAGTCTAGACATCACTTCTCTTGAAACCATCCTCTCTTGATGCCTCTCTCCCGACACCAGTCCATTTGACACCATTCCCTTGATACACCAATTCTCTTGAAAGGTCTATCTCTTGACACTATCCTCTTTTGACACCAGTCCTGTTGACATTCCTCCTCTAGACAGCAATTTCTATTGATAATTTTCTCTTGACACCACTCCCTCTTGACATCACTTTTGCGTAACATTTTCTCTTCGCAGCACTTGCACTTGACTCTTTTCTCTCTTGACACCAATCTCTCCTAACAGTTTTCTCTCTGAACGCTTCTCTCTACATCATTGTAGGATTTCTCCTTACCCTTGCTGGCCGGATTTTATCGGGCGGAATGACAATTGCGCGGCGCCGACGGTAGGGAAAAACCCTACAATCTACATCACATCTGCGATTTGCTGACACAGCTTTCTGTTGATTACGATTTGTGGCGACTCTGTGATGGGAAAAATGATGAAATTGAAAGTGCATTGTGTAGGTGCACAAACTTTAATATCAATTTCAACTTCAGACTTCACAATCCATTTTAGCATCGCATCTAACCGACGGGTTTCTAGTATATTTATAAAGAAATCCAATTATAGAGATATTGAACTAAAGAATTATTCAACATCAAGCATTCATGAATGAACAAATCGGTTATTGTACCTATTTTGCGAGACCTCTGTTCTGTAAGTGGAAAGGGATTCTGGAAAGGGATTCTGCTCTACAACTGAGGCAGATGGGGGGGGGTAGGGGTCATGTTTCCCATTCTGGTCGCGGTTCTGGTATACAACGACATCATATTACTGTAAAGTAATAGAAAGTTGTATTCTAGTATCACATAGGTCGTTTAAATTCTAGGTGCTCCTTTATAATTATAGTAGAAACAGGGGTCAGGGAGGTTCAATTTTTCTGGGGGTCCGCAACCCCTCCCCCCTGTTAACGTGCTTGGTTACTGGTGCATTCACTTTCAGGGTGCGTTTAGGGTGCACGCTTAATTGAGGGGTGTATTTACTTTTAGGGTGCATTCTGGGGGTGCAATGTGGAACTGGACACGCCCGGGTCATTGAGGGGGCATTAAGAGTGCGTTTCGGTTTAACTTGCATTTAGGGTGTGACGGGTTGTCGGGTGATCAGGCCAAGGGCCTTGCATCGCCGACGTCATGGACAATATTAGTCGTGCCATGAACAATATTAGTTCACTGAGTCCATAAGTATTTAGTAAAGGTGCGCGCAACGTATGCATATGCAATTGCACACGAACTCACGCCGGCGAGAGTTAGCGAGGTTCAGATTGAGACTTAGAGTTAGCGGCGGCGAGCGCGCGAAACCTGAGCTTATCGTCAATTGTAGTCGTTGACACTGACAGGCAGGATGCAGGACCATGACCAATCGAGATTCAATTCAATTCCGCCCCACCGCCATATTCCACTTTGTCCAGGGGCTCTTTCTAAATTCATCACGTGACTTTGGNTCATTTGGCAGTTGCATCATTGTAGCGTGAATTCCAACCACAGAGCATGTCAAACCTGGAAATGGGTAGACTGAGCTTAAGCTATCTGTGTACGAAATGGATATGAAAATGTGAGTACATAGTATTGAGGATTGTACGGTCTGTGGGCACTCAGCTGTGGGCATTCAGTGGGCACTTTCCTGAGCTCAGGAAAGTGGTTATGCAGTAGTAGTGCATTCCGGGCACCACTTTTTGTTCCTTTTTGGAATTGCATCTTGAATGGAAATGTTTCGCCATGAATTTGCCCCTACAACATACCTATTATCCAGAAAATGACTGTTCCAGCTGAAGCAAAGAAAAGTAGGGGAAGGGAAATACAGGCACAGACCACTGCCTGGTCTTTTGGAGTGAAGGTGTGACCTGGAATGAAGTAGTTGGGAGATTGACCGTTCTTATAGTTTCATCATTTTTGATCTCCAATAATCAACCATAAGTAAGGGCCTAACTGTTTAAAAGCTTGGAATAGATTACATTTCATAAAATTCTGTTATACCTTCTGATGCTAAGAACATTCATTGTCTTCATCAGAGGACAAATATGATAACAACCGTAAAAACAGGTCTGAGACGAGGGAATTTTCCCATTCTAACCTGCAATTTTGAGGGTTTGTCCCTCCTTCTGTCGACTTATGAGGTAACAAGCTGTACCGGACACTACAATAGCGAGGAGGAGCAGTGGAGATGATATGCTGAGAGAGAGGGTGTTATTCATGGGTGAGAGTGATTTCAGTGACGTGGTTGGTCCAAATGTTCAGCAAAATACTTCTCTGTGGTCTGCACCAATGGAATTCTATAGACTAGAGATTAACTTATTCGAGATAATCACCGAAAACTATTTTGTAATGTACATCACATGCAATATACATTGTACAGTGTAGGCGCATTTACAGTACGGTCTGAGGATAATTCTACAAATGATCATTGTACATTAATTGCTTGAGGACAATGTGCCATTGCTTGTCTACTTCACAAGGAATACAAATTCAACATTGATTCAGGTGTATTGTCATTGCCTATAGGGATGCAATGTTCCAAGGTACCATCTGTCTAAGGCATCATCTGTCTTAGTTATATACTACGGGTCTCAAGATCTGACACCACTCTGTACCCAATCAAGCTTGCCAATGACCTTTGACACCACTCGAAATCGTGGACCATGTAAAACATAACACGTCTGACATCACTTGAGAATGGAAAGCATCTAAACATCACAAAGGAAGATTGGAGGCGGGAATACACGATAACTATCAACACTTCAACGGATACGACTATCATTGCACTAACATTGTATTTTAACCTTAAAATAGGCTAGCAGGGGCCAGAGGCCGGGGGTCCTGCAAGTATCTCTAATTCCAATTAAAATAAATGTAATAAATCTAAATGCAATAAATGTAATAAAAGTGAGCATCAAAAACTTACATGCAGTAGATAACAAGGAGGGCACTGATGAAGGCATAATTAGTGTAGTAATAAACAACATTGTGTGTGACTCTTTTGGTAATGACTGCAATATTTGCTGGCTTGCTTGCTCTGTTGTAATTAGCTGAGGTATTGGTATGAGTCATCAAACTGAAGGTTTAGGTAATCCCGGTAATTCTACATGGATCTATTACCTAAAATAATTTCAGATATTTGAGCTAATCCCACAACAATTGGTTTAACAGTTGGAAACTCAATAGAATCCAATTTTACCGAAATCTTGCCATGGCCTGAGAGAATCCTTCTTGGACATTATCCAGTCCTTAGCAGATGTGAGTTGGTGTGGTAAGTTAACTGTTCCCATCTTTTTAACAAAAAGGCCTGACGGATGTGCACTTTCTTCCTCTATGAAGATCTTCTCATCTACACTCATTCGATGATCTAATTTGAATATCAAACATTAGTAACAAATTAGATAAAAAAATTTTTGGCAGTGTCCATTGTCAATTCATGATAGACACCTGTGGAAAATTTCGTCACACGTCTTACATTAGCATTCTCACTTCCTCAGACAAAGTGTCCATGATTCAAACTGACACTATTTAGCAAGGACATAGGGCAGCACAAGTGCAGGAATCAGTAAGCAGAAGTGATATGCCACCTATCCATTGAATAAAAATCAATCGAATTGGTTTCAAATATCTTCGTCGTACCATGTACTGTGATTTGAAACAGGGATAAATTAGCTACACCTGGCTGGATTTAATAAATTTTGTGTACATACGTCGGACAGTCATGAAGAGGCTGCACAAATACATAATGAAAAAGTCTTCAATTGTCAAATGTTAATGGAATCCAATAATGGAATCCATTGCTTGGCTATGCTAGGCCCTGCTGGGCAATAAATAATGAATGTTAATTTATGACATTGACAATGTCATTACGTCATGAATTGAGAATTACATTGCGCCCGCACGCCGAAACGGTTTACCATTTACAATTCATTATATTTAGGCTTTTTATCCGCGTCAGTTCCGCGCCGTACCGCACACAATCTTGATGCAGGTGCATATGACGCATCATATGCAAACCGGATTATTGCCGAGCCGTTGTGCGTTGCAGTTGCATGCCAAATATTATTTGTACATGATCATGACTGTCTGTTCCCGCGCTGCGTGACCCAAATACTCCGCGCGCGCTGCGCGTCTCCGTGGTTTCCTTTCTACGACTTTTCAGTTCACTGAGTAGAACAGGGGCGCGCAACGTGTGCACATGACTGTCTCTAGTTGTGCGCGGCGTGCGCGTCTTTTATATCGATGAAGCCGCCGCGCGCAAGAAACAGTGGACAGATAACATCCGGCAACGCAAAATATGATGATCTAGCCACAAGCCAGGGCCATGGCAGGAATTGAATTTTATCAATCAAACTTAGACGATCACGATTTTATAATTGTGCTTGGCGCTTTAAGTGAAATTTGACATAAAGTACCAGTTAATGTTACCTGGTCTGTTTCTTGCGCCTTATAATTCATCGAAGGCGCGCGCGCAAGAAACAGGTCAGGTAACATTTGGCAAGCATGGCCTGGATCAGTTATAAATACATATAAATCCGTTTGCGCCGCGCAATGACAAATGATTGCTGCGTGGTGGGTTTTTGTTACTTTTTCAATCGAATTTTGAAATGATGTGTTGCATGTTGCTTTTAGGAAATGTTTTATTTAAAAATCACTTTTATGTGACTCACATAAAAGCGTTCTTTTTACAATCAACCCACATCTGTTTCATAGTATATTTTGTACACACACATAGTATATTTCGTACACAGTGTAAGTGCCACCAGAACCAGATATTCAGACACTTCACTGCTATCCAATGTTGATTGTTGGTAGATTTCTTCTGTCCACTTCCACTGATTTCAACTGATCAAATCACCCAAGCCATTTGTTGCCACACGGATATTGCAGCTTTGACAAATTAATCCTGGAGTATCAGAGCACATTACAGATCTGGATAAGTAGGATAGAAATTTGTTCTTTCTTCACGATCACTTCAAAGTATGGTCTTTGCTCCTCAAATCTGATCTAATAAAAGGTGTTGAAACTGTCAGTAGATTTGTGGTGAAAAGTGTGTGGGTTTGATTCAATTGACTTCGTATCACTGTTACAATATTCAATCATCTGAAGCAAAAGGTGTTGATATGTTTTAGACAATACCTTAGCTTACATGTTAAATTCTTGAGATCTTTGTCATTTCATACCCACCTTTGTAGGTATACAAGATCACAAAAATTAGTAATGATTAATATCTCATCAAATGATGTGACCTGTGCAACTAATGACAAGTAATGTGTTGTGTTATATTGTATGTCACATATCAACTGTCTAGTGTCTAGTGTTTACCTTGATGTAATGAGTTACACTAATTACTACTTGTGAGCTTCCTATTAAGGTCAACTTGTTGATATGCAGATTATTTGTTGGCTATTAATTTTCAAATTGTGCTGTGAATGTTTAGAGGAAACTTGTTGGAAGTAAGCAAACTTAAATTGATTCAAATCATCAGACAGATTTGGATTATCATAATTAATTATGATATCTGTAACAACACAGTTGATGGTGCTGTGTTGTTACAGATATTGTAGCCTTTATCTCAATGGATCACCAATCCATTTCTTGCCCTGGAGCTACTTATTCAGTCTAGTCATCTTGTCAAAACCTTGAATGGATTGTAGTAAATACCTAGTCACCACAAAATAACTATAATTCAAGCTGTACACTTTCTGTAACCCATCTTTAAATTCCATCATCACCTTGTACTAGAATTAAGCTGTCAGAGCATTGTGATAGCTTATATGCAGGCATCAAAGTAATAATTCTTTTAATTCTAATTCCGTTTCAAAGTATTGGGCACAGCTTGTAATTGAGTGAAAAATTCTCTTCTATATTTTGCTCCCTCTCCTTCTCTAATTGTGGCTCCTCTGGACATGGTGTCTGTCTTGTGTAATAGAGTGCTTTCACATCAGGTAGCTGTCATAGATGTTAGAGATGTCCCGAAGACAATTAAAAACAGGAAATATTTTATGAAAACTACAAAAATCATTATGAAATGCTAATTAAAATATCTCCAGTTGGTATGCTGTAAGATTCCAGAATGCTGTCATGACTTTAGAACACTGTAAGAAGTTCGTACATTGCTTCTTCGCCCATTCATATCGAAGAGTAGATGAATGAAAGTGGTGACAATTTAATAATAGGACACTTCCACTGAAGGTCTCATAACCTTTAATCGATTTCCTGCCCTTATAGCACACGTCCATCTGTAATTATCACTTTTCTCTCTCTTTCGTCTACACACAACTAGTAAGAAAATTCCAAGCAGAGTTCCCATCAATGATATTATAATATCGGAATGCTATTGGTGTATTGTTAGGCATGATTACTTTTACACATACACTTTTTGCTGACGCTAAACCATCCATTTAGAGCTGCTATCAGCCTCCATATGGATTAAACTAGTATTCCGGTAGGATTTCACAGGGTAAGCCCATTCACCGCGTGGTTATAATTGTCTGGTTAATGCCTGGCTACCCGCTCATTAGATATTGACCTTCAGTCTAAGAAGATGTAAAGATGAATGCGTCTTTTTGTGTGTTTGGTCATCGGTCAGTGTCAATTTACTGTCTATTCCATGTTATTTCTGCGAATCAGTCAGATTGCTTCTATGGATCCCATCATTTGGATATGATCACAGCTATTTGATTGTTAATTGATCTTGTTAGTCATATTTCCTTGCCCATTTACCACCTCAAATCGAAGCCACAAGGTATAGCTCTTAGACCATCTACTCCGTGGATCAAATATTCAACAATTATGTATGTGTTAATTTGATTGAGGGAGTTCCAACGACACTTGAACACCGAATTTGAGCCCGACATTAACTCTACACAATGACGTCATAGTGTCACTGATAGGAGTCACTGAAATGTGATTGACGAACGAAGTCTCTTTCTGTCTGCAGAAATGAGATTCCATTACAACATAATAAGAGATCTCATGAGTTTCAAAATTCAACGGAAGCAACAGCAATTTGATGTAATTGTTTGACGCGGTTGTGTCAAGATTGCTGTCAGAATTCCGCAATTTACTCTCTGTTCGACGGATGAACTCTTTCATCATGGAATCCATTTCCCATTATTAGTTATCAACAACTAAATCATCGTTGCACCATTGTTTTCTTCGTCAAGTTACTGTGCTCCGTGTATCTTTGCGCGCGGCACTTTAATAGCACGTGCAAACGGCGGCGTTATTGTAATTGTATACAAGAAGGTGCCTTTCGCAGTGTAATTTTAAACCCTTACGAAATAAAGAGAGGATGTTGATTTATAAAATGTGTTGATTTATAAAATGTGTTAATTTAATATTTTCGCTACGAAGATAAATTATTTTGAAATGTTATAGCTCAAATTTAACTTTGAGGAATCGTTTTTTCGTACGGATGGCATTTGGCCATCAAAAGATGGCATGGTCTGAATGTATATGTCGTATGGGTCCAAACAAAACACAGGAAACTTGGTGTATTCTTGGGTAATATGATTTTGGACTCCATGGATAGGTTTTTTGAATGAGAGTCCTACATTTAACTCATAATTAACTCACAATTAACGGTTAAAGTAAGTTCCTTTGTTGATCGATTCTCTTCTGACTAAGAAAGGGGGATGCAGAGTGCTATCAATTTCGTCGTACTCGGTCCACTTACAGAGTTACTAGGGCCATGGGGGCACCAAATTGTCTCCCGCTGCCTTATTAGCTTATTTGAGTAACATACGCACGAATTTGACCAAACACTCATCCCTGCATAGTTCACAATTTTGCGTTCATTAATCAGGAACATCTGACATTCTTCAATCTTCATATGATATAGTACCTATTGTGCAATATATCTCAACTACATTTATAACGGAAGACACGAGGGTTTTCTTGTCATATGTGACGCGAAATATCTTCTGTTCAGTTTGTCCACCGTCCTCCTTGAGGATGTTTATTGTTTGTGTGTGTATGTGTGTGTGTATGTGTGTGTGTGTGTGTGTGTGTGTTTGTGTGTGCTTGTGTCTGCGTGCTTGTGTCTGCGTGCGTGTGCTTGTGTCTGCGTGTGTGTGTGTGTGTGTTTGTTTGTCCGTCCGTCCGTCTGTCTGACTGTCTGAGCCTCTGTGTATGCCTCTCAGTGTGCGTGAATGTGTGCGTGTATGTGTGCGTGTATGTGTGCGTGCATCGCATTTATGATTATCCGTTGCAAAGTGAAAACTCGGTGACATTTTTTCCTCATTTTATCTTATCACTAGGTACAAGACGATGAACTTCTTTTCTGATCGCACTCATTAAAATCGCTTGTTAAAATCACTTGGTTATAATAGATACTCAATCTTACTTCAACTTTTACAAACTGTCATTGTTTTCACACGTTCGAATACTAACTGGAACTAATCGTCAAAAAAGCACGGGAAAACGTCTATTTCCGGATGATTACCTTCCTAAAGATAGGTTTATCTCCTGAAAACGACATTTTTATAATATGCCAATTTTCTGATGTTTGCTATCAGTAAATAAACATTCAATGTTTTCTTTTACGTCATTCGGATTCCAATTTCAATTTAGTCAAACTAGGTATCTAGACACTCATTGCCAATAATCCTACTATAATAGCATCGTTATGTAAACACAACACATACACGCTTTAGGAAAACTATAGCCAGTATTATATGTAATATTGGGAAAGGGTTATCAGCTAAAACAACGAAACTGGGGGCGACAGGTACTTTATGATCAATAGTACTCTTCAGAGGTTTTTCGAGTCGGCAATTTCGACAAAAGCAAAGGATTGGCGTCTCTAATAAGCTAATAGGTACCTATGTGCCTACTATAATTATAGTAGGCAAATATAAGAGCGCGATGATCACGAAACCCCAGCATTGTTTAATTTTTATAAATCAGTTCATAACTTTTCCTCCCTATTCATAATCAGGCGTGGTTTTTATTCCTTCACTCGGCCTTTGTGTTGCCTGTTCCCTCTATCAAATATCATTGATCATAATAGATTCGTCTTTCTATTGAGGCTAATTTGACTGACAATTACATGGAAGTCTTTGACACACTGCGGTCAATTATGTCACACACACACAGGTACACAGCTTACTTAATCACATTGCACAGACCCAATTAATGATTGTTTAGGTACGTGTATCGGAACTCATTAGTGTTAATGAGGTACCGCGGATATTGATGAAAAGTTATAAAGCCTTGTCTACGTCCGATAATTGTTTTGTTTCCCTATGGAGTTGGTCCCAGGTTGTGCTTTATCATTATAATTTGCATATATTCTAAAGTTCTAGCGAGACAAGCGTTATCTCAAGATAGAATTGATATCATACAGTATTTAATATCCATAGATTTCCTAACTGCTCCGGCCTCCGAAAACACCGATGTACTGAATTATATTCTCAGCTAAGTGATGTAGAAATCTTTCGTTTTACACTTCATCTGCAGTGCCTATGATGAGAGCTTGGTTAAGAAAATGATAAAGTAAAAAACCTTTCCTGAGTCGTTTTTTTCGTTAATGAATAAAAAACCACTTAGGTGTTCCAAAAAGGTCGTTAGAATTTGATTCAAAAGAATTGGGTGAGGATGGCTCGTCATAATTCTATCGTCATAATGAAAAGTGATAATGGGTTGAGATTATGTAGTTCATGGTACAAAGCGATCCTTCCATTTTCGATCTTTTACGAGTTTATGCTCATAATTTCTTAAATGGGAATCAACCGGAGCCGCCTGTTTGAAATTGCTCGCAAATATTCTCCCGATCATAATTTGACATTCTCTCTATCCGTCTTTCGTGACAAGCGTGTGCGCGCGCGTTACTTCGGAAGAATAGGTATGAGTTGTACGACGCACGTGCACGAGATAAAACGGTGATCGGAGGCTCATTTATGACGATTCTTCTTTGAATACGTTGCTATCTCCGATGATTGGGATACTGAACATGCTGCTTCGGTAAATTTGGATTCAAAATTCCGAAGGTCCTTAGAATTTAAGGTTAAATTATGCTCTAATCATTGAATTTAAAAATACTGCTACCTATTATATTTGCAGTAGGGTCTAGCCTGGGAGCCACGCCCTCAAAAGCTAGAAACTAGAAAGGCGCGAATACCCCTATAATTATCCCTGTGACACCTAGGTATAACCCCTATAACCCCTATAACCCCAATAACATCACTTACAATCTCACTCCTAACTCTCACTAACAACTCCCACTATAACAACTCTCACTTTAACAACTCCCACTATAACAACTCTCACTTTAACAATTCTCACTTCTAACTCTCACTTTAACAACTCCCACTAACAATTCTCACTTCTAACTCTCACTTTAAAAACTCCCACTAACAATTCTCACTTCTAACTCTCACTAACCATTCTCACTCCTAACTCCCACTAACAACTCTCACTTTAACAACTCCCACTAACAAATCTCACTAAAANNTTAACAACTCCCACTAACAACTCTCACTTTAACAACTCCCACTTCTAACTCTCACTAACCATTCTCACTTCTAACTCTCACTTCTAACTCTCACCATAACAACTCCCACTAACAACTCTCACTATAACAACTCTCACTATAACAACTCGCTCACTAACAACTCCGCCTAGCATGGTAATATGTGACTCAGAAGGTGATGTTACACCCCAACATGTGCTATCCTACTATGCTATCCTCTACACAGCCTCACCATGAATGTTATCCGTTATGCTGTCTCCCTTCTCTATCTACTCACCTTAATTCTTGCTGAATCCGGTACATTATATCATCACTGTCATCACTGTCATCAGCCCTCATTTGGTTATCATCAGTCATCAGTCACGTCATCAGTCGTCAGCCTGGAAACTCATCAGTCATCAGTCACGTCATCAGTCATCACTCTGGAAACTCATCACTCAGACACATTACCAATGAGGCGTTCCATCAGTCTTCCATTCAATCACAAACTTCCATTTTCTCAGTAAGATGACTGGACTTCAAACAAAAACCTCATTATTTTACAACTTCTCGTTTTTTGTCATCCACATTGTACCGCAAATCCTGTTTTTGATCCCCTGTTTTTGATCCCCATATTGATTTCAGGGCCGTTTTTCACGATAGAACCTCAGTCAGTGTCAGTGTCAACTGGCAGTGTCGTCGAGTTTGAGTGTGCAGCTACAGGATTACCCCCGCCCAGAATTGTCTGGTACAGAAACTCCCAGAGAATCCTCATCAGAGGTGGGTTTTTCCAAACGCAAGGAAACATTTTGTGTAAAAATTCTTGGAGTAGATGAAATCGTTGATACCTAGGATCATTGACTCCTCGGATTATGACTACATTTGTGTATTCAACACCACACATTGCATGATTCACAGCTTCATCTCGTCACGCGAAGCTATAAAATATATGTTGTGACGTCACAAAAGTAAACATTTCGAAATTCGCCAGCCCTATTTTCAACATCCCATTGGAATGTCTTACTTTGAAACTGATTGTATCCCCATATTTTATTGTTTCAACTTGCTAAAAGATACCTATCCCCATTTCCGATTCTTTCTTTTGAGTCTTCACCTCACGTACGTTTAACATGCATCCAGTCCTTAGGTCAATTAAACATAAATAGGGGGAGAAATGAGGAAGAGAGAAAGTCCAAGTCAGCGAATGTTGTTTGCTTGTTCAAGGAAAATGTATCATGAAAGAAAACGTGTTTGCTTGTATAATAAGCATATACATACATACTTTTCATTCACTAATCATGAAGAGCACGTCTGCCCCCCCCCCTTTTTCATTGAGCCGGACTCTTCTTTCACACCTCTGTTTCGTGAGAATTGAGATGATGGACAAAGGGAAAGAGATGGTCCACAAAGCGAGAATGTCACAGAAAATACCTACCATCTCTCTCTCTCTTTATCACATACTTGATCTTACGTTTATTTCTTTATCCTTGCTGGATACCGAATGACAAGTTTTATATACGTGTCTATTTCAGGTCACATCAGCCAAGAGACCCTCGTTTACAGTCACAAGAGACTTCGCATCAGTGATATACAACACGAAACAGTAAGTCAAGTACTGCTCACCAGTGGGATAATTAGGGTCAATTAGGGTCAGACCGGGCAGAATATGAATTGACCCTCTGACCACTCCGGTTGTCATATGATCAAGGAATCTTCATTTCTTGCGCTTTTTTAACTCCTCTGGGGGAGGGAAAAGTTGCCGAATGGACTTTAGGTGTATGGAATTGAGTGTATACTGCTCTTACGTCATTCAGAGGGGCAAATAAAAACTTTCCGAAGAGAGGTGCTTTCATTTTTTCCGAGTAATGATGCTAGAAATAACATTATACTATTATATGAAATACACCCATTCATAAATTGTGATGTTGTCTTTGCTTTTTTCGGAGAAATTTTACGAATTAATATGTTAGGATTGTGCGTTATACCTTGCTTCTTTGAGGAGCGGTTGGTAGATTCAGTACTACTAATATCGAAGTGTTTTATACTTTGCTCATTTCACTCATGACCCTATGCTTTCTTAGGACGCTGGAAAATACTACTGCGAAGCTGATAACAAATTCGGTGTTATAAAGTCCAGATACGCTTCTCTAACAACACCCTGTAAGTGACCAATTAATTGAGTACGCCGGTCAATTAGCTGCCGGTAGATTATGGTAATAAGTAGAGCTGATATCGGCCAAAAGTAGAGCTTATATCGACCAAAAGAGCAAAAGTAGAGCTGATATCGGCCAAAAGTAGAGCTGATATCGGAAGTTCTAATGATCTAATGATCTATCCTCCTCCTCTCCACCCCAGTATCGGACATGTTTACCACGGCGGAGAAGAGTGGTGTTCAGTTCACCAAATCCCCAAACAAAACCTACACAAGTCCGGCCCCCGGTATCGGCATTGTTATACCGTGTCAGTACAGGCAGAGTCCCACTGCGTGGCCCGAGATACAGATGTACTGGCGCAAGGTACGTGAGAATAAGTAAGGTACGTGAGAATAAGTTAGGTATGTGAGAATAATATTGCGAAGTTTTGGATCGGATAGAACTATGATTTAAAAAAGATGGATTTGGAGGAAAAAGGTTCTTCTGGCGGAATTTTACTCGGCCAACCTTACTCACGGTCAAGTTTTTAACTTTCCGTGATCCTAATTGCTAATTGCTAATTGCTAATCCTATATCACACACATATGCGTGACCACGCCCACTTTCAGCTGTTGTACGAGAGCAGATTCGAGACAGTCGTGTCATCAGATCACCGGTTCATATCTCAGACCGGTACACTCGTTATCGCACAGAGCAAACACCAAGACTCCGGCACTTACAAGTATGTGAACAACCGCAGTTTACCATTGGGCAGTTAAAACCATTGGGCAGTTAAAACCATTGGGGAGTTTACCATTGGGGAGTTTACCATTGGGGAGTTTACCTTTGGGGAGTTTACTATTGGGGAGTTTACCATTGGGGAGTTTACCATTGGGGAGTTCACCACTGGCGGTACTTACATGTCAGTAGAGAATACTACCTACGTGACGCCGTGAATGCGTATGATTGTTATAATATCACACACGCCGACAATACTTGTGAACTTAATATCAGTTTGTAGTTGTTGCCATTTTCTGAAGACTCTTCCCTCGTGGAACGCATGGTAATTATTGTTGAAGAGCTGGTTTACGATTTCAGAATTTCATACCTTATTCATATGCACGTCACTTATCATGTTACGCGACCTGAATTTCCTCCGAAATAGAAACGAAATTTAAACCTTGTCCTACTGACAGTAAGTATAAGTGGCGTGTAGTACTTGTCCTTAAATTCTTAACTGGTTTGGGCACACCAAACCACTTCACTTCTAAAGAGGTAAAGGAACATGGCACACACACACACATACACACATACACACACACACATACACACACACACACACACACANCACACACACATACACACACAACACTCTTGGCTATGTGGGTGTGACGGGTGGTTTCGATGAAATTGTTCTAGTCATTGACCAACCCTGATGGTGTCTAATTGCACGTGCCCTAAAATTATAAAAACATAATATGCTGATAAGATTATGGTCCCGAATTGAATATGCTGTCATTATATCTGGGCCAACATGGAAGATACCTTTTTAATTTTTTTCTCTAACTTAGAAAATTAGAAGCATAAAGAGCTGTAAAACTGAGTGTAGCACACAAAACACTCAGTCTAACTTTAAGTCAAAAATTATTTCGTGTTATCAATCAGAGAATTTGACGACTTGAGGATTTACTCGGATCAAATGCTCACAACACTTTCAGATGTGGTGTTCGGAATCACCAGCTTGGCACGATATTGGAAACCAACGAAACTAGAATTATCATCAATGCAGGTGACCTTTCTTACTGTTTTCTGTATCATTACCCGATATCGATTGCCGTTAACCAGTGTATCGGCAATGTTTGTCACCCTTCTCTTTGACTTTTTGCTATTTTACACACGCCAGTATTCACTGAGACGGACTAAACATGCTTCACCGCTCTCCTCAATCGGTTATGATCACATCTACACACGATCAAATACTGTGAACTACCTTTTGGTAATCCGTTTACCAGTAATGTTTGTCTATCATATTATACTGAACACGAACTGATGACTGACCAACATTCCATCTACTTATCTCTCTTTCTTGGCACCAGATTCAATGATGTAAATTGTGGTACAACTATGTGTGTGTGTGTGTGTGTGTGTGTTTGTGTGCCATCTGCACAGGCACTATATTTCATGGTGTGCAGTAGTAAGGGGACGCTCCTGGGTTCGGTAGAAGGGGAAGGGAGTGGTTATATCCACAGGGAAATGAGCCGAGCTCTCTATAATCCTGCAGTTTTTAGGTTTCTTCCCTGTAGTAGTCAGGATGTTATTTTGAGTTTAATCCCAGTGCATACACACACAGACACAGACACACTCACCAACACACTCACACACACACTCACACACACACACACACTCACCAACACACACACACACACACTCTTAAACTGACACACACTCTGACCCACACACAGACAAATGCACCCGATATTGATATTGCACAGCGAAAGGTACCTATATATTTTCACATTTTTCTCTAAATAGATAATATTTGGTAGGTTTCTGTTTATTTAAGAGGGGCTCCCCAAGAAATACTGAAAACGCAAGAAATACTATTAAGGCATTACGTACGTGGGTACAGGTGTCAAGGTATGAAGCAGCTATTGATCGGTGTTAGATGACACCATTCTGCCGTACCTGTTTTCTATTGCACATTTTCAAGGATCGAAGATTCGGAATGGGATTGGGGAGGTATCTACACATCAGTGCACTATTTGTAGAATAGAATAAGAAAGTGGGTCTAAGTCGTTTATACGGCGAATTTCCATACCCAATGACTTCTTCTCAGTGCTGTGCCATGAACATTGGGTCGAGGCTGTTCCAAGTTACTGATCCCCTAGCCATTGCTCGCTTGATTCAAGGATGAGACTGATGCCGCATAATAGGCCATCGCTGCACATGATAAGTTTATTGAGAATCAGTGATCAACTGACTCAAGTATTGAGTATATGTCATGGTGAGATCATTGACAAAAGACAGATCGCAGTCAATCAGTCATCATGGTCACTGAGTGTGGGTATAGGGTGTATCATGACGCTAGGTGCATGAACCAATCATGAATCTCTTTAGATCAACAACTGTTAGACAGAACGTCATGCACAATAATTACCATCTTTTGTCTGCCAATTTGCATCTTACATTGATCGCTGGCTCATATCATCTATAGATGGCAAATATCGGTCTTATACATGCTTTTGGACCACACACATTTCCAACTATGGCGGATCTATAATTATTATTGCTGTTCTCAGCAATTTACGAGTGACTTTGAAATACAGGGTCATTGACTGCTCCACCAACGCTCCCTTTTTGCACCCAAAATGCCCCTTTTTGCCCCTTTTGTCTATATTCCACACACATCCCGAACCCAATTTTCCTTTTACCACTCCTTGTCTGAATGTATTTTTTGTGATAAAATACACACAAACACATCCCGACGCCCATTTTTCTTTCAGAACTCCTAGGAATATTATTTTGTGATATCATGTGACGGGAATTCAAACCTCCGATGAAATACTGCATAAATAGAATAGGTAATATTTATGTGTGGTGGTTATATCGCATAAATTATTATCGGCCGCCGTAGAACCCTCCACAAACGCGAGGTTGTCATGGCAACGTCTCACGTCATCTTGACAATGTACGAGAATTAGGTATACAAAATCATCGGGTATCATCAGGTATTGGAACAACTTATAACTAATATTATGGAACAAAGTTAAACTCAGTTCCTCCATGTTTGCAGGGGGTTGGAACCCCACAACCAGTTTAAATGCAATTCCTCACTTCACGGGGGTTTACATCTTATCAATAATAATATTGGTAAAAAATATGCTACTACGCAATACATGGTTCAGTTATAAGTTTTCTCCCTCGTTTTATTATCTCCCTCCTTCAGTATGTTGTTACTTTGAGTCTGTGTATTCGGCAATGCAAAATTGCATTAAATTCAAATTATCACGACACTGTTATATAATTTGTTAGAAGTCTACCCATTTGCATCTTATCAAGATATGAGTAGAATGAAAACATGAAAATATCAGATCAGCAATTATCTCTGGTCCAAGCTTGTACTTAATTATTCTAACACATTCGCTTTCAAACCGGGCGAATTCCGGATGGAATGGATAGGTACCTGAGGTTTCTTACAGTTTACCACACCGGCTACCACTATGTTAGAAGGGCCTAATCATTGGTCATTGACCATAACCTATCCAGATAGTATGAGAATTTGTCAAAAAGGCCAACTCGTAATAATTGGGAATCATGATTTGGCATGGACCTTATATTACTGGAATGAATCTCCGATTACCAGTAATAATCGAATATTTCAGCTTTCTGTAGTCTTTGTCTAATCCTATAGTCAACGTCAATGTTTACCAACATATTGCTTTGTCAACAGTTGACTTAAGATGATATTATATGAAGTCTGGCATTAATTTGGGCTTGATAGAAACCGATCCTTGGTAAGGTCATGAATAACCGGTCATGAGTAGGTGATAAAGAATCTAGGGTCATTCATTTAATAAAACATAGCAGTTCTTACCACATTTTTTGTCCTGAATAAAGTTTTCCCATGACACGAAAACGAGCACTAGCGTGGTCGTCATGGTAACTTACATAGTGTCACATGACGTGTCGCCAGAGTGTCTATCACGGAAATATTCCCCACCTCCACTCAAATTCACGCATTTTATTTAATAAAGTTTTGAATTTTTCACCACAACTTTCGTCTCCCGGGCCCACCTTGTGAGTAAACATGCTTGTAAATTCCGCGAAATTGACTACTTCAGTGGTGGAAGGGACGAACTGAAGTTGTGTATGATATTCAGTTATTTGGGCCGTGTTTCTACTCTCACCACAGAATATTATTCAATATTATGCTGACACGATATTATAGCTGTCAAAATGTCATTTTCATTCTGTCATTTGGAGCTCGATCTGAAAGCGCCCTTGAATAGGAATGAATGCTGTCGTTCATGTTACTGAGGGAGCTATATTGATCACATTATGGTTATTTTCAACAGCTCTTGAGGAATAAAACGCAGAGTATAATGAGTGGATTAATTTACTTTATCTTCAGCACTTCAATGACATCAGACATGGCTAAAAACAAATCGGTTAGAATAAAGTAACTAAAAACTCTACTTGATTAGATCAAGCTATATTGATCCCAATGAATGGAAAAAGCATATTTTATTGAAAAAATCTTCTTCCTGAAAAATACAAGCTGTACTCTCTACATCGCATACGTTTTATTGGGATTTTGATAAAGTTTCAAGTGAAATACATCGTCTATATCCATGAAAGTTACATATTACATTATCAACTTCATATTGGATTCACGCCTTGATAAGTAATTATATTAGGCCTATGATTTTAATCAAGCACTGCACGTGGCCCTAATAGAATTTTATAAATTTTGACATTCCCTATTGCTTATCTGACATGTGACAGTCAAAATGGACCATAGATTCCATGTAAAATCTACTTTTCTTCCAAATGCCGTATGAGCTTGTAACTTCCACAGCTGTACTCTCTACATTGCATACGTTTTATTGGGATTCTGATAAAGTTTCAAGTGAAAAACATCGTCTATCCATGAAAGTTACATATTACTTCATCCACTTCATATTGGATTCACGCCTTGATAAGTAATTATATTAGGCCTATGATTTTAATCAAGCACTGCACGTGGCCCTAATAGAATTTTATAAATTTTGACATTCCCTATTGCTTATCTGACATGTGACAGTCAAAATGGACCATAGATTCCATGTAAAACCTACTTGTCTTACAAATGCCGTATGAGTTTGTAACTCTCACAGACCGCCAGGCGCCAAGGTCACTCGATATTTGCCTCGTGGAACGTGGCAAGGTGACGGATATCGATCCAGGGCTGGTAGGTATAGCAAACTTGATGAATGTCTCTCTCTCTGATATTACATACTATAGACTTTCCGAATCACGTGGTCGTTCCCTTTTTCATCACCTCATCTCATCACTGACATCGTCAGTATAACATCATCTATGAACAGATGCGGTATGTTGAACACAGACGAATGAAAGACTCCTTACCGCTTATTTTTCCTACTTTTTATAATTGAGAAAGGAGAGTTTTACATAACCAAGCCCGTTGCCAAAACATTCCGAACGGGGTTCACGGCGAGGAATGGCATCAAAAACAAAAAAATTCTGTTCGAATCACATCAACCGAAGGCGAACGAAATGATATAGTAACTTGGGTGAGAAGAAGAGAGATATGTCCCATAATCTAACACCCCTCTCTCCCAGGTGAAGTGCGAGAGTCCCGGGCTCAGGTTTACGTGGACAGGGAGGTAGTTGCGGAGGTCACGGGTGCTACAGCTGTTCTGGAGTGTATCCCGTATGGAACTCCGCCCTCCACCGTCCTTTGGACCAGGGTGAGTATAGTTGGGAGGGGAAGTATAGAGTGGGAAACTAGGAAATTGTGGAAAATGTGGGGGAGACATGAACTGGGTTCTGGGGGGGGGAATTTGGTCGAGTCAACAGTCGGGGTTGTGTGAATCAGTTGCTGTGTGATAAAATTGGGACGTGTTGTCGGATCCTCTTTTAGAAGCATTGATAGAGAATATCATCATTCGACATTCCCACATCCTCTTTCAGGAAGAAAATGAAGCTCTACCAGAGACTGCAGCGATCAGCGAATCATCGCACATTCTCTCAATACCAGCGTTCCGACGTGGATTTAACGGTAATTATACGCTAATTGACGGTAATTATACGGTAATTATACGCTCAATCCGGCCACCGATGATAATCTCACTTCTTTGCACTCTGATTGACACCCAATTATAAAGTCAAATCGATTTGATTGAGTATTCATGTTGTTTGTATTGAGGATTCAATCAATGAACGAGTCCAATAATGGATCCTACCCAAATTCACTGCTCCTGCTCATCTCTCATTGTCCCAGGTCGTTACTACTGTTCCGCTCGGCAAGACGGGAAAATTGTCGCGCGCCGGCACATTGACCTTATTCTTCACGGTGAGTAGGCAGTATCACGCAAACATCACGCAAACATCACGCAAATATCACGCAAACATCACGACAGTATCAGGTCAATCTCATGCCGTTACCGCGACAGTATCATGTCAGACGCGCAATTATCCCGGCATTAAAAATCGTGGTCAGTGACTGAAATATGACTGGCAGTGAAATATTCGCGAAGAAATTTCAGTATCTCGTAGTAGGTAATTGGGTTTGTAATGATAATTGTTATCGCGTATCATAGGGCAACTGTTCTTCCCTTGTTACAATTATTGTTACGAGTCATCTGTCATATGAGAAATTCGACAAGAATTACACGTCATATTATGCTCAATGTTCATTATAAATGAATACTGTCTGTCATGACATGGATGTATAGTGTATTATACGGTGGATGTTCTTTCTGTTAAACACATTCTAGACAGGAATTTTTGAGGAGCAATGGCTCTTCACAGCTCCTGTCTAGATTATAATAACGAACTGAAACCGTAAGGCTCCGTTCAGGCCCCACTTTGCACCATCTGGTAATGATGTTGTTATGTTATACATGCCTCTTGTTGTAATATGTCATTGAATTACCAGCATATTCCTGTCGATGGAATGCCTTATATATGTGTGTTTGAGGGGGTTAAACACTGATGTAACATGTGTATTTGATAATCAAAATACGAAATTTGCATAATAATCGAATCATTTCTTATTGTCTAGTTGGTGCTTATCTGAAGCATACAAATATGTGTTCATTTACAAAGAGACATTTCCAGGCAGCCCATATTTTTCAGCCAAGAATTAAAGTTGTCGCTCAAATATATCTTCTAGAGTCCACCGACCGCCTTCGGTACATACGGAAGTATTGCTAACCATTTCAGCTCAAGGAAGCCCTTACATGCTATATGGCTGTGGAAATTGTCTAAATCCCCCAGACATGAAACTTAAACCAGGAGAGTGGGGGTCAGTGGTTCACGTCCAGTTCAGTTTTGTGTTTATCAGCGAACGGGGCTCCTTCGTGACTGACAAACTGTGTGACTGTGCTAACTTATTTGCGTCGCAGTGGCAAATTCCATCCAAAATGATGTGATTGCGTAGCGCGCGAGAATAAATGCATGTACAATCACACTATCCTATCATTGAGATCAGACGAGGAATAAGTACGTGCGCGGCGCGCCTCCCGCCAATTTTGGTGCGCGCGCGTCACTATTCGTTTGAGTGGACTATTTTATAAATTTCTGCTTTCAGAATCGCCATCTTTCTCGGTGCGTAACCGGAATTTGACGGTCATGGAAAACGGAACACTTGTCATACCCTGTGGCTGCGTGGGGATTCCTAAACCGACAGTAACATGGTTGAAAAACACAGAAGTAGTATCTGATGGAGTCAGCATTGATGTGAGTAATTGATCAGCTGATTAGCCACAGATGACGAGACTATATGATTAACTATCAACCTTTCAAAGTTTTCAGCTACTTTGTTAAGTTTGCAGTATACTCATACACCAGTCACCACTTAAGATAAGACTTTGGATTTGAATTCTCATTATCCCAGGATTCACTGATTCTGACAGATGTCAATGCCAGTGCTAATGGCATGTATCAGTGTCACTGTCAAAATGTTGTTGGAAACGCACAGTCAACGTTTGCAGTCGCTGTCAAAGGTATGGCTTTAGGTATTAGTCTATTATAATAATTGTGTAAAAAGGGTTCAAGTTGATCCTATTTATTCACATACCTAAACTAATTGTCGGCTGCCTACGAAAAGAAATTCCGAAAATTTAGGGGACATTTTGGGCATTTGCGTGCCCAAAATTAGGGTGCGTCGGGCGATTGGTCATTGACCCGCAAATGACACACTGTTTTGAGGCGGGATCGCCTATGACGAGTGTTTATGAAAACAAAGTACCACGAGGAAACTCGTACACAACCGTGAAACATCATCTCCTAAACCGATGTGTCTGCTGCAGTGCTGCGGTAGTATATAGTATAGTAGCGATATATAGATAGGTTTATTCCAGCCCTCAAGCCCCAAGCATCACAATATGTTGGTACCTACCTATCTCAACTAGGAAGTTGTAGATATACCTCTATCTCTTTCCCTCAGATTCAATTAGCACATTGCATAATAGACGAGTCATCAGAAACATTAGACTCGCTTATGTCGAGGTGAATCTATTTTTCTTTCATTGTGCTAGACTTTGCCCTCCTTAATTGGGTTATATTTTGCTTGTTTACACTATATTACATTATTAGTTCGTGATCAGACTTTATTACTTTGTTAGAATTTGTAGCTATGTGTGTGACATACCGCGCCCTCATAATTTGATAATTGGATTCTTGATTCTCATTCGGGTAATAATTGGATTTATTGATCGATAAGCGGATGGAGCTTTTTTTGCAATGCAGCTTCGTTTTGGTAGAAATGTCAATGTAGAATGGCATCAGTTTATTTCAATCCCTAGTGAAATAGTTTTGTTCTCCTCTTTAAATTTTCTTTTTAGTTTACTAATTATACCTGGTCACCGTTGTAATCGTTAGATTAGCAATGATGAATTTCTCTCAATTCATCGTATTCTGCATACCGCTCTCGATAACGCAATAATTGTTGCTATTCGAAGTTCCGAGTTGCCAGTATTTCAGGCTTTGTTTCAGTAACAGCTATTTCATGGGGGGTAACTAAACTTAACCCTAAATCTGTAAACGTGTACGTTAATTAATCGTCTTAACGTTAATTACCGACCATTCTACAATATGTGGATAGAAATTCTTAGTGTGCGCGGCGTGTATGGATAGATCTCAAAGTCGCAGATGATCTTCAAGCAAAGAAGTATAGAGCTTGCTGCATGGATTGTGCGATGTTTACTACTTAGTTCTTTAGTTGTCTTTGCTATTGAATACAGAGTTGTAGTAAGTAGTAAGGACCTGGTAGGTGTCCTGGATGTACCTAATTAAGCATTTTGTGGGAAAATTGGGCCGAACATAATTGGGCATTTGCTACTCCTACAGCTTGGTTAATGCTTTCCAAGTTTGCCCCTTTTAGAATTCTTTTAGCAGAATCACATGGTATTCAATTGCGTAATGCAGTGTGCATTTGTGATTACACGTGCGATCATCAGCAACTTACCAATATCTTGTCACGTGACCAAATCTTCATGTCACGTGGTTGAGAAAATATCGCCAAAGCAACGCAATTTCTTAATGATATTGTCACCATGGTTAATCGAAGCGATATGATCTAGGGTGTTAATCACTATACATGATGATTAGCATACAGAGGTGTTGTTAGTAATGTTGCTGTGTTGAGAGTCGAAGGTCAATGGTTGCTAGGGTTGCTGTTGACGATGTCGAATTACAAAAGCTAAGTGTCCGCTGTCCAGTACTTTTCATAAAAGTCCATTGTCCATTCTCCTTGGGGGCATGGCATTGGATAGCAACCATTGGATAGCAACCATTGGATAGCAACCATTGGATAGCAACCATTTCAGTGCTCTATAAAGCATCCAACTTTTCCCCATTAGTTCCCATCCATTATAATACACTACACAAAAGAAGAGGCGTCATAGGACAAGCTGTAGATGGGAATCCGAGAAAATCGAATCATGGTAACTCTTTCCCGTGCTGAAATACCAAAGTCCCCGAGTCATCAGTTTTATACGATTATTTATAAATTATTGACTCAATATCTTTTCCCTATAAATCGAGTTATCTATAGAGTTTGGAGTGCTGGTTGAAATGTGATTTTCCATTGGTAGACTAATATAGGAATTCGTTTTGACAAAACTTCGATAAATGATCGTCGTTGCATTTATGCGCAATTTTCATGTCATTTGAGAGTGCGAATGTTGCTGTTTGTGAATACTGATTTCTATGTTAGCTACCTATGTAGGTAGATAAGAACCTCGATTGATTCGATTCCTAAGCTCTTGAACTGTTCAGATTTGATTTATGAATGGAAGCCAGAATCGTAGGTAGCAGAATTTTAATTGTATTAGTATAGTTACTGTTATCAAGATAATTTTGTGCTACTGTACATTTTACTTTCCAACTTCGTACATTATACATTCTTACACATTCTTGTACATTATACATCCTTGTATTTTAAGTACATTATACACACTGCCCAAGCACTCTATGAACGTAAATTTTTCTCGATAACATCATTATCATATCTATACCGATGACTGACAATTGCTGCTATAGTAATCAGCAAGCGTAATTTAATCATTATCGGATTTGCCGACACAATTATATCGCGCCATATTTCCGCTATCCGACAACCTGGCATCCCGTTCCCGGACCACATCATGATCAATTTATATTGACCAGAGATATAATCACACAATAATCACATTGGTAAAGAACTTAGCCATCACCGGCAATCCGTATAAAGCGCGCGCTCTCAATCGTTGCTCCTTCATAAAATCAACCAATTTACGTGAGGGCCAGTTATTATAGGGGCTCTATTTGACACGTCAAATTACGTACCTTCCTGCAGTATAGCACCCTGCAGATTAACCTAGGTTATCTTCGGTTACCATAGGAACAAAACCTAACTTATAATATTAACATTAACGATTATTATAACATAATCAATTACATTCTCAACTTATGTGATTATGTAACTGTAAGAGTACAAGTTGTAGGTAGGCATCAGAATCTCGTATATTATTTTGAAGGACGAATCATTATCTCCATTAGCTTCATAAGGTACACCCATAGCTAGGGGTATGTGGGTATTGGGTACATAATCCCTATTGCTCCATTGTTGTTGCTTTAGAATTCTACTTGTTCGAGATTTATAATTGCCTAATTAAGCTAGGTATGATAATCGGTATATGTTTGTTGTTAATGAGTTATAATTATGATCCTGGATCATAATATATTGTTGATATGCTCATGTATGGAACGTGGCTGCTCCTTTGTAAAGATTGTACTACTCCTTCGGAAATAATAAATATGCTAAGTTTAGTTGGCATATAATATCTTTGCTTTTCAACATGTTATATTATTTTCCCCTTGCTTTCACATAGTGACACCAATTTTCCTGCCTTATATAGGACATGAATTACGTCAATCAGTTTTATTGATAACTGTCGGGTTTAATGTAAATCGCACTCAGAGTTCATTTTCTGACCAAACGTACGTTGCTTTTAGCTTATCAACATCGCGTAGAACAATCCGCTATACTGTTTTTGAAATTGAGTTCATCCAATCACAGTCCTTCATCTCATCACGTGACATTCCAGGCAACCAATCATTGGATAACATACCCAATATTATGTGATAAAACCCATTAATATGAAAGTTTTAACCCACAATAGTGGTTGTTGCAACCATGCCTAGCAACCACTAGACTCTAGATGTGGTACCATGGCTACTACACTGATTCCTCTGGAGTACCAAAGTACCAGCTCCGTTTGATAAAGATCGGAGATGTTATGCTGTCATCAATTCGGGCTGTCAGATTTGTCTCAGCCCCATGAGTTTGCAGCGGATCAAATAAGCGATCGATTTTGGAGTTTTATTATTGTTTTACGGCATCTGCTTTCAAATGACATGTGACATGTACCTGTGGGTTAAATAAGGATATATTATGCAGTATATACACATACAGTATATACACATACAGTATATACACATAGGTACTGGGGCTGATTTCAGCTTGTTATACACACTCATGCAGAGCATATGATGCTGATTGCAGACTGATAGTTATACTAAAGGTTTAGCGCTATAACCTCCAGAGTCCAGAGTAATACTATATACTCAAGTTTACTGGATGAATCACGTATATATTGCTCATGCTACCCGCCCACATGACCTGGATATCTGGATTTCAAACTAATCATGTATTTCCAGATCCCCGCGTTTATAGCGCGTATCCGTATAGCGTTCTATACTTTACCCTCGTGACAAGTCTGTCCTTGAATATGATTTAGTCAAGTCTTCCTGCTGTGGAACTAATAAACTAACTCGATTAGCCAATCTGTTTTATGACGTTGGTTACATAATTGAAATATAGATGATGTTTTTGCTTTTCATCAGAATACTAGGTACGACCTCTGATAAGGCCCCGATAACTGATAAGGCCGAGCTGGAGGTCTCGATTTCTGAAATATGGATCAGTACGAAACAGACGCCAATCAGTACTTTCGTTGATAGCATTGAGGCAACAGATTACATTATGTACTACACGCTGATAACATATATGCAGTTTTATCCAAAGCCAAGCCCATATTTTGATCATTTCGAGGTGTGAAGTGTGCCGTAGCTAACACGTGATGTTTTATCAGCATCACGTGATGCAAGAAACACGTGATGGTACACGTGTTTCATGAAAAGCACTGGGTTTGTCATGTACAAAATAAAAACCCATGGGTGCACCCAGGAATCGGATTACTGCCCACCAAAAATTATCAAAACGTCAATATTTTTGCAGATCCGCTGCTGCAGCATGCCCTCTTCAGTCTTTACTCATGTCAATTTAGCGCACTTGGTTTTGTCCTTTTCGCCAGTCTTTCCTTTGACTTCAAAGTGGAAACTGGCGATCATGTTTCGACGTCTGAAGCCCGTGAAATCCCCATTGTTTGACCAAATTCCAGAGACGATTGATAATGCTGCACCAAATTCTCGCTATATGGCGAGGGGGGTAGGAAATTAGTTTTCCGAAACAACTGACCGAGGGAACACATGTATTTTAATGTCATCAACGTGAACCCACGGTCCTATGTGATATTTACAGGAGTAAAAACTCGCTCATGTTTGCGGCCGCGGGCCACCTGATACCACTGGACACGTGCTATTAATGACATTTTTAAGTTGATCACCAGTGCGGTGCGCGCACTGATTATTAATTCGTAACTAGTGGCGCGGAACAATACCGATTTATCGATGTAAATCATTCGCCTCGCCGTGCGGGTGTTTTTGGTGGTTTTTGTCTAGCCTCCAGCTTCATGATATCATCGTATGGCGGTGTATCGTAATGGAACTGTTGTCGTGATTCATCATGGGTGTTTTCTGGACCAGAGACAAGAATTTGATCACTTCAATTTCATATCGGGGGATGATAAAATGTTGTCAGTGTTTAGATCGTATCTCGAATTATTCACCAATTATTCGTATTTCGATTTACGTTTGTAATCTTCGACTTTAGCATAGTGAGCCCTCGGCGCAATAGACGAGTCACGAAGATTTCGGTCAATTCGATCGATCGACAAGAAATTTTAACTTAAAACAATAATCGGTACATCCAATTCAAGGTGTGTGTTCATGACTGACCCAGATATATCAGCGGATTCCAACTAATTTTCCCTCTGTTATATATCTCCCCCTGTTTTTATAATATTTTCACAATAATTGACCGGGGCACACCGGTCTCATGTGTGACGGTATTGCAATATATCAGATAAAGACAAATGTTGCACCTGTTTTCACTAGTTCCTGCGATGGCAGCTGTTAAAATAACCGGGGTATACTCGCATCAATGGTTATCGGCACATACGGTTGTTCGTGGTGTTCAAAAAAACGTTTTTTGTCATTCCTTCTTTTCGTTTTCTGTGAACAAATAACGTCCTCCATAAATCAAAATCACAACAGCTATTCCATATCAATATTTCCTGGTATCGAATGTACCTTGTTCACGGTATGGCATGATGTCACGTGCTATTTGCACAATGTATATTTTACCAATAACACGTGCGTTTGTGCGCGCGCGCAATAATGTTCCGCGCAATCCGTTCCGCTGTTTTGGTGTTTCGTTGTAGAATCTTTCGTTGTACGCGCGTTGACTATCTCTATTCTTGCCATATTTTCCTAGCTTTCGCTGATCGGATTCTGAATGGTTTCACTCCAAATACAAATCATAGGATAAGAGCTCATATCGTATTTCCTATTTCCTTACACCCGATCGCTCATTATACGCTATTGACTATGACACATCTATCATGTCTGACGTCTGTGATGATTTGTCATCACTCATCTCAATCCATGGGACCACGCCCAGTTGATATTATCCACATACATCCTGATTAAGTTTTGTACACCATGTGCCACTTGAATTTGTTTTCACAATCGTCATTTTCCGGAAGTGTTCATGAAAGCCTTTGGCATGAAAATGACCTCGGTTCCCAGACGCGGCAATATTCGATTGTCGATAATGTTATTTTGGCAGAATCTCTAATTTTCGCTCGTATTTCCTGTCACACGTTAGCTTGAACTAGATTTTGATTTCTGAAAAATCCTCAAAAAGCCCGGACCAATGCAATGATAAATTTGCTCGTAGCTGCAAATATTTCGCAGATTTCGGCATACTATACGGCTCTATAATATGTTAATGCTTTAATGATATTTGATGTCTGTAACCACTAACTGCAAGTCGTTAGTGACACACACACACACATATATTCGCTCAGGGTAGGTATGTGACATTTAGCTGATTCTCCAAGAATCAGTGTAAGAATTCTATTATAGCATTATGTAACGCTATATAGCTCTTTTGTTACATACGATAGTCCAATCTTTCGTTACAAGAATCATAACCGTTCTTCTCAGCTTGTAGAGAGAAATCAACTGCAATTCTGGCGTGCATCGCGTCTGCAACATGTTTTTCTCGTCCTGAATTTTCGTATGTCGCCTCTTTACTTTGAGACTTCCGTTCCTTGATATATAGGTTCTTCATATCTGCTTCCCTAATTAGGACTCTATAGGAGTCTAGATACTTTCGATTGCATGACTGCCAAATGAGCTTGCACGCTATCGTACTTTTTCGATTCATCATCCATGCTATCATACTTATAGTTCACAATATCATACTTGATACTTTCGATACTTGAATTGTTGTTGTTGTCGAAAAAAAGGATACTTTTCTCACAGGCTCAAGGTGGCAAAAGTTTGTAGCAAGTGAGATCTATTGTTATCATTTTGCTGTTGTTTTTTTCTTGCTTCATTAATCTTGTTTTTTGTTGTTATGATGCTTTGCTTGCACGAAGCTACCTTTGAGCATCATTCGGTATTTGCGGTGCAAAACTCTTGTAGACTATTGCTAGATGCTTACATTTCGCATATTCTCATTTGACTTTGTCTCAACGATTCAATGTCATATTTTGGTAATTCCGATAGATTTTCTCCCCAATTCTCACACTTTCCAGTTATAATTTCCCCATACACACACCTTAGATATCCGAATTTATCTGTCTAGCCAGTACAGCAGTAGGTATCTGACAATCCAAAAGTATATTATCAATCCTTACATTATTCGTTCCAAGTCCCTTGTATTTATTTCTCGCTGAAGAAACCTTACAAACAGCCAACAAAATTCCGCCCTAATGAATTGCAACCCAATCATGTGATCATCGTTTATAGATATACGACTTTTTAATCCACTTAAATAATTATTATTAAATTCTCCTGGTCTCTCATACCATGGTCCTATGGCAACGGTTTGATAATGTCCGATTGTCCGAATTGACTTCATATCTCTCTGAGTGGTATAGTCCGTATTAACACCTACTGGAGAACCGGCCGAGGTAATTGGATCAGGACAAAAGTTCCGAGTTTTTCACACCATCAATAAACACAAATTCTTAGCAGAATTTTAGTTATCCAACTATCTCTTGCTTCACGTTTCCTGTCAAAAAAGTTTCAACGCTTCCCTTGAAAACTGCCTTCCGACGCTTCCCTTGTCATAATGCCATATCACGTACTCAAAGTGAAAGATTTAGAACCTGCCCACTCTGATTCCACCCCGATCAGCCATGAATCACACCTTCGCACCCCCACACTCCTCCAAGCTCTACTCACTAAACATGGACATTACCTCATCATGATGACACCATTCAGTGTCTACAACTGTACATCATTATACTCTGAATTGCACCCGATATCACATGACCATGTCCACGTCTATAGTATAGTCTCAGACAACGGCATTGTAATTTAGTCGAGATGGCAGTGTTTCGACCCGTGACCTTATATCTCAATCCTTGAACCAATCTTCAGATTGAAACACGTGTCCTGATGATGTCACGGGTATTTCTTGAGACCATGTTCTACTCTTCAAGATACATTACATTGTATCGCCCTGCCTTGATGATGTGTTTAAAGTTTTTCATGCTTGATTTTTAAATTAATTGAAACTATCATCACTTGAGAGGTACGTGTTTTGAATGCCGTGCAATATGCATGAGAGTTCCATCTAGCCCTCGATCTCTGGTCGTCATTACCCCTTCTCTTCTCCAACCCTCCAGTCTCCAACCCCTGCGCTTCTTACCATTTTTCCATCCTCAAATCCTCTACGAATTTTGTAGGAGTCATGTCTTCTTATCACTTTCCTGTAGACTCCTGCTGTCAATGTCTTCTTTCTTCCAACCCTTGTACTAATTTGTATACTAAATTTCATGTGTCTTCTGACGTTATCTACAGGCGTCAGCTCTAATCTCTGAATCCCTCTCTGTAACATTTATGAGGGTGCGGTATCACCCCCTCCCCCCGAGCCATTCACCCTGCTCCTTTATCAAATTAACTCCACCACCACAACCACCATGTGTGTGTGTNTGTGTGTGTGTGTGTGTGTTCTCATTTCATACTGTGAGTCCACACTTTATCTGTCAGTGGTAATAATAATTAGGATATTTGGGTACATGTATAATAGTAGGGTTTTATCAAGAGAATACATCATTACCATAATATAATATGACAGCATAACATGGAAATATATTATTACTCATGTCATGGCGCTGGGATGATAAGAAGTTTCGTCTGGATTTCGTCTGTTGGTGAGTCTGGGGTGAAACTGTCCACTCATCTAGGCAAGAGGGTCATAATGATCAGAATTACTGTCATCAGTCATGAGGTTTTGATAGTCTGACTCATCAAAACTGACCTTTGTTGATCATTTTTGAGGAGCTGGAATTTCACCCAGTTTCAATAATTGTCCCATGATTAACTGCTGAAATTATCCGTTAATTAGTTAATTGGTCTCTCAAGACCTGTTTCTAGTTCCAACTACAGTCTCAAAGTTTACACGGCTGTCGTCGTCTAGTGTAAAATTCTTAACCCCTTGGTACTTAGTTGAGAAATATTTCCCATTTTTAAAGTGTTTAGAATTAGTAGTACACATTATGGTTATTTTCAACAGCTCTTGAGGAATAAAACGCAGAGTATAATGAGTGGATTAATTTACTTTATCTTCAGCACTTCAATGACATCAGACATGGCTCAAATTTGATGGTAATAAGTAGTGTTGATAAGTTTAGAATTAGAAGTACGTTGTTTTGTCCTACAAGACGTATAATTATGCTGTCTGGGGAAGCATCATGATCTGCTACACCAGGAATTGAAAATATGTCATTTCATTGTTACCAACTTCAAACAAATATGGTATTGCCAATATCGCCATAGTGCTCTGACTCATGACTTTGGGAAAAACAATATTGTTGAGGATATTCTGCATAGTATCCTGCTGAGAGCCCTACACATTATTCCATGCTCATGGTATAATATACACAGAAAACAAGGATTATTATCCAGAATATTGTGGCGTAGATACCAATAATAATATCATAGTGCAATGAGCTTCTACTAAGTGACCCTAAACGAATAACAGCTGGAAGGGGCGGAGATTTTCGGAGTACAATAATCGGCAGGTTGTAAATTACGATCGGGCGCCATCTTTCCTAATTATTCGAATATATGTGACGGGGTAGATGTTATTTATTTAGATAATGCTGACTGCACTATATAATTACTGTCGATGGAGTTTTGGGGCACAATAATTGGCCTTTGCTGAGTTGAAGTATGGTACTTTTGGGTCGCTTTAAGGTCTTGGGTCGCCTGCTATGTCTATGGAGAAAGGTCAACTGCTGAGTTAGAGATTAAAGGAATAGGCATGCCTGATGCCCTCTTCTGACGTCGTTGTCTGCAGTACTGCTGCAGTCACTGCACTGGGCCTTCTAGACAGTGACGCATGCAGTATGCGCGACCCTAATCAATAGTCATGACAATATGGTTCCGAAAGACCATGGCCACTATAACATGTATCAATGTCACCCTATAGATTATGTTCCCCCCTCATGCCTTAGCACTCTGACTCTTGTATACGGGCCACCCATATCCTGCACTCTGATTGGCTGAATTGCACCATGTGACTCAAATCTAGGGTTGTGATTGGCTATTCCATGTGAGTAGTTATGTAATCATATGTTGAAGGAGAGGGTATGTGGCTCCCTGGGCTAAAACTCGGATTATAACTTGGTGATTCATTATCTTACGCGATATTCTGATACCGTTTCTGGTATTATCGATTTGTCTAAGTAGATGACACTCAAAGATCAAGACTCGTTCTACCTACTTATATCTGAATAAGACATTTGTGTGTGTGTGATAAACCAAGTTGTCTAACTCAATAGATCCTGTCTGTATCTCAACTACCTGTCTAGCTTATACCATGTCAGTGGATCATTAACCGACTTAGCACCTATTTCATCAGGCTATCGTGCCAGAGAAATCAACACGTCCTGGGCTATGTTTCATGCTGCCGGAATGTATCACTTTATGACCATGTGTAGCAGGCTACATTTCAAAAGCTGGGTGTCTTCATAGCTCGATGTCATGATCATTGCATAATAAGCACATTGTTGAAGTAGTGTACTTTGTGGTCATACATTGTACAATGTATGCCCTCGCGGAGTCGTCAGTACTCAGTACATGATATGCTGTACATTTTATATATCTGGAAAGAATCTTGTCTCGACTTTCCATACTACTACTGCTGCATACCTGTAGTAACAAGTTACAATTTCATGGTCGACAAGTTGCACACAAACACGCACGCACATTACACATGCGTTTATCTTTGATCCAGCTTCGTATATTTCCTATATCCCGGTCCTCGAAAAAAGACACTTTGTAATGGCGTATTTGCCGCGATCCTACTGAGCTATAATTATAGTAGTCTACACCAAAGATAAACAGTGTTTTGACCAAAACGCGGACGTTCACTTTTTGATCGGATTACGATTGGATATATTTGTGAATTAGATTTTCGTTCCATCTTATACAATTATCCGGCTGGTCGTTATTTGTGCTTCAACAGAAAAGTTGCCCTTATTTTGTTTTCCTTTCCCAAGTTATTCGATGTGATTATTCTGGGCTTCCATGAACTTCATTACTGAACAAGCTCCCAATATTCCAGTTCACAACCTAGGATCATTTACTGTTACAGCTCCCGGAGGCCAGATACACCATAATCATGTGCAAATTCAGTGCCCTCTCATTACCCGTGCAGCAAGTTATAGGGAAGGGGTCAACAACTCTTTGTTACCAAATCTTCCCGCCCCATATATATCTCGTAATTATCGAGTGTGTGTGTGTATAAGTACCCCGTGTATAATTACTGTGTAATTTCACCATCCATTATAAGGTTGTTGTCATAGCTGTGAAGTGTGTGTTTGTGTTTGTGTGTGTGTGTGTGTGTGTGTGTGTGTGAGNGAGTGTGTGTTTGTGTGTGTGTGTGTGCATTTGATCCAGGTCTTGTGTCTACGAGTTAGAGTATTTACAGGAGTGTGCTTCTCATAAAGGGTATTAATAGGTTAATTAAAATCATGTTTAACATATAGATGGTGTTTATGCGTGTGTGAGCGCGTCTTCATCTCGTGAGGCGTCCTTCTGAAGTTTTGTAGGGGTCTGTCCTTCTGAAGTTTGTAGGGTGAGATCTTTAGATAGACATCTGTGTCTGCGTCAATAGGTCACTTTAGCCGTTTGATCTTTTAACATATAATAGTAGTTTCTAGTCACTTTGGTTAAAGCTTAATTAGAATACACGTCTTGACACATACTTCATAAGCTCCACTTTTTACACATGAATGATCCTACTGCCGGACTTAAAGATGTTGATGAATATTCTGAATAATATCAGTTACCAATCACTAAATTATGTTCAACTATTTAGGATCAATAGGAGAGGTGGCCTCTTCTCCAGAATAATTTTCCGGGAATTATTTCCTTCACACTTGACATAGCATACATTACCAAACTTCTACAAAACAGAAGGTTTCTCAATTCTGATGATAGTGATGAGCATTATATACAATGGTTTTCTCTGCAGTGCAAAGAAGCCCTACCTATTATAGAACGTCGACACTCGACAATTATCATGAAGGATCTAATTTAGTCTGTCCAGAGATCTCCAATACATACCTATGATACACTAGTAATGAGTATGTATCATAATGAGTGTATGATGGCATCACTTTGCATCGCTTTGCATCGCTAGGCATCACTAGGCATCACTTGACGTACTGCGTTTGTCTGTACCTCCCTCTAAGTTATATTCCAGAGTTTTTGTGGCATCTTTATTGGATCAAGTTCAGGTATTCGTCTTGACAGCACATTATCATATCTTGAAATACTGCAGATACCTCATCATTGTAGTTCTATACTCTGCAGAGTCTCGTTCTGCTGCAGCATGATGACAGACCTAACACGCACACACACACACTCTTCTACACAAC